>SKCR01017400.1:0-45175 GCA_019454045.1 Zanthoxylum bungeanum | reverse complement strand
TGTACCTTTCCGATACGACATACATCTTTCGAAGAAAATAACACCTCAGACTGAGGAAGAGAGAGTTAAGATGTCTAACTTGACATATGCTTCTTGCATTAAAAGCATAATGTATGCAATGCTATGTACTAGACCTGACATCATTTTCGGCGTCAGTGTGACCATCCGATATCAATCTGATCCAGGTAATGATCATTGGATAACCGTGAAACATATCCTAAAATATCTTAAAGGCACCAAAGATAAGTTTCTGATATATGGAGAAAATGAGCTACAAGTTAAGGGTTATACAGACTCCGACTTATAGGGAGATCCAAATGATAGAAAATCTACATCAGGATACATTTTTACCCTTAAAAGTGGTGCTGTTAGTTGGCGATGTTCAAAGAAAGACTCAACAGCTGATTCCACCACTTAGGCGAAATTTATAGCGGCTTCAAAAGCTGCTAAAGAAGCTATTTGGATTAAAACTTTTACCACATAACTTGGCGTTGTGCCTAATATTGCGGATTCGATCACATTGTACTCTGATAATAACGGAGCCATCACGCAGACTAAGGAGCCGAGGACGCATTCCAAGTCTAAACATGTGGAAATGAAATACCGCGTAATTAGAGAGATAATTGAACGAAAGGACATAGTGGTCTTGAAGGTTCAAGGACAAGACAACATAACAGACCCGCTTACAAATGTCTTACCTCCTAAGTTATTTGATAAACATATGGAGGTGATGGGACTACGGTACCATCCAGATTGGCACTAAGTAGGTGGGAGTTTGATGGAGTTGGTGCTTGGAGTGCTAATCTGATTTGTACATTTTATTATTTATTAATAAAATAACTACATTTTTCATTTTTATACATTTTAATGGTATTGTCATTATGCATATTAGATTGATGTACAAATATGCTAAGAATGACATCGACCTTAAAATAGTCTTGACACTAGGTGTAAACTATTCTTAAAGTAAATATTCCTAGTTGTTGGTTTTGGAATACGGTCGAATTCCTATAACCTAGAAGACTAGCACATGTCGTATATTGAAATTGGAGTTCCAATAGTTTAACCCGATGTACCATGAGTTTTGGAAACTCGTATAGACATGTGGGTATTCGTTGAAGCGAATACTGAATACTCATAGGTGATTCATAATAGTTGGAAGTACACACCACCGTCAATAGGAATCTCCTCGAGTCGAGTAGCATATGTAATCCTTTGACTATAGGATAGCATTGATTTTGTGTGAGATCATTCACACTTTGATGTCATGTATGTCAGAAACATTTCATGGTCTGGCCTCTAGATGTTCGTTGGGTGTGGAGTAATCCACTCAGTAATCAAGTGTGAAGCAATATATGATCTGTCGACCCGTATGTGTACCATAAGGGGTTTAAGTATCTATGTAAGTAAAGTCACGATTCTTAAAGACTTTGGCCAAAGCCAATCACCTAGGGTGGATCGCATCAGTTGTAAAGAATCGTGAACATATCGACATGAGATGTGCGTCTTGGAAACTTGATGGTGTATTCTATGTTTCCTAAGCACAACTCGGATAGCCTACGATAGAGGGATTGTTAAACATATGTGATGACCTCGACTTGTATAGTTCAGAAAGGTTGTTCGTGTTCTTCGCGAATTCGGAGTTGGCCGAATTATGTACATATTAGCTAGGCTTATATGACGAACGTGTCTGAACTTAGAAAGTCTCAATATGAAGTGTACTCGTTGAGCAATTGGATAGCCGATTTATTTTGATAAAAGATAATATATGATATTATAATTATCAACTAAGATAATCAAATGTTATTGGATAACATTGATTATTTACTTTGACCTAATTGGATTAATTGGATTAATTCAATAATTACACAAGGGCTTAATTGTAAAATCATAATTATATCTACCATTTGAGGATATTATGGTAATTATAAGTATGTAATAATATATGGTTTTGACTTGATTTAATTGGATTAAATCAAAGTGGAAAACATTTAACTATTCAATTTCCTAATCATTGGCTTGATTTAATTCGATTAAATCAAAGTGAGAGACAATGGAGATTAGTCACACCTAATTACACATATTTGGACAAATTGGATTAAGACCACTTAAAAGTTGATTACAATTTTTATTAATAAAAAATTACATAAGTTTTGCTATAAATAGCAAACTCAAGGAAGGTTTTAATTACAAGTACATGAACAAGTATAAGCATACGCAAAAGTTTGAGTAAGCTATACACAAGTAATTCTTGAGAGATTAGCCTAAGTTAGAGAAATGTTTAGAGAAGCTTGTGAGGTGTCTAAAATATTTCATTTAGGAGAAATCAAGATTAGATCTTGAAGTGAAACTTGCTAGCATTGTAAATCAAAGTTGGATCTTGAAGTCAAGCTTACACACCTTGTAGGTTCTCCAACAATTTCAACAAATGAGAAGTAGATTGGATCTTGCATCAAGCTTACTAGGTAATGTTTGATCTTCTCTTAAGCTATGTTCATTTTTGTATTAGATGCATGATCACATAGATTAATGTTGATTAAACATCCGGAAGTTTGTTATGTGCAATTATTAAAGTCATTTTCAAAAAAAAAATGAAAATTGTCAAACTTCCACCAAACATGTTTTGGTGCCATGTTTGGTGGAGAAATTGGTGGAGGAAAAATTTTACCTATAAATATCAAGCCATTTAATTAGTAAATTTCATACTTTCCTTGAGGTTTCTAATAAAGAACTTGAGGATTGTATCTTGTGTGTTTATTTTATGTATTTTTATTTTTAGTAGTAATAATAGTTTGTGTGTTTTTACTTTCTTTTATGTTTAGTAATTAATTTTCGTTGGGGAAGGGTGAAACCTTTAATATGATAAGGTAGATTAATCTCACTTAATTTATAATATGGAAATTATAATCTAATAATATGGATTAATGTTGCACCACCTACATGACTGGTTTTATTTATTTGACATAATGTGACACCGCCTATATGGTCGGTCTTTAGGTGACAGATGATTACCGCCTATATGGCTGGTTTATGGACACATAATAACACCACCTTTTATGGCTGGTTTAACTTAATTGGATAACACTAACAATTTCTATATTATAATAAAGTGAGATTTCTACATTTGAAATATTAAAGGCGGATCCCATAACCCCATCATTTTATTTTTATCCTAGGGAAGTGATGAAGCACAATATTCACAAGTTTAATAATTACTTTTCTTTATATTATGGGTAATACTTTACGCTTGTTTATTGAATCTTAATCTTAATGTTTCTTGTTGCCTGATCACCAATAAGATTGATGTGGTAAACTTAAAATGAACTTGGAAAAAAGATTTTAAGTTCCAGTCTTAGATTCAATAGCTCACGATCTCATCTTAGGGTAGATGTCCATTAGGTAGATTTCCTTACATGATAAACATATACATGTCGGGCAGGGGTAGCCACAATTGGAACTTGAACTTAATGAATTCAGGTAACTTGGTTAACATAGACATATGATTAGTTGAGTTATTTTGGGCGTTTGCATCTGACCATCATAAGAGCCTTTTTGCGTATCTTCGTGTTCCAGGTTAGCAGACTGATTTATTATACATATATAAGAGAATCAAATCATCATTAGAATAATATTGTGTGGAATCACAACCCTATATATTTGTGTCTTTTGTTTATTTTCCTCAGTATTTTCTTTTGTGTTTTTATTTATTTAGCAAATCCACATTCAACCAATCAATCGAGCAATCATTCCCTTCTCCCTTTAATTAGATACCCGTAAATAAATAGTATCAATAATTAATAACAACAGTAGAAATTAAGTCCTCGTGGGATCGATATTTTTATACTACTTGAGCGATACGTGCGCTTGTGTTACGTGTGTGATTTCACCGATCATATAGCATACATAATACTTTCAATACAAGAACCATCATTCTAACTCTTTTTTCCTCAGTCCGAGGTGCCATTTTCTTCGAAAGATGTATGTCGTATCAGAAAGGTACATTTACGGCCTTGCAATTGGAAAAAACTATATCTTTCTAATATTTTATCTATGTACGTGGATTGCGACAGTCCTATAAGCTTCATAACTCTATCCCGGTATAGCCTTATTCCCAATATATAGGAAGCTTCACCCATGTCTTGTTAGGGATATGCCCTAGAACCAATCATGTCATACGGTTCAGGGGTGTTATCCTTATATAAATATAATCTTCTAATTAGTCGTAAATTAGTTTACGATTAATATAATGGCAATCTTATTGCATTTTTCATCTGTTCATTCAGTTGCTATCTTATGATTGATGCAAAATGAGATCCTGTGATGTATTTCGTGTCAAGATTTTATCTGCAAAAAGTTATAGATGTGAGTACATATTTTTTATTTAAATACATCCAAATCTGTTCCCGGTGGAGATGATGTCATCATGGATGATCACATCACATGACTGACATATTTTTTATGCTGCCATAAGAAGAATTGCTACCATTCTAGGATTCATATGGCAACTTTTGAGGTCTTATATGGGCGGAAATATAGATCCCCGGTGGGATGGTTCAATGTGGGAGAATCCAAATTGTTAGGCCCGGATTTAGTTCAAGATTCGTTAGAAAAAAAGTGAAGTTGATTAGGGAGAAACTCGAAACTACACAAAGTAGACATAAGTCCTACGCTAATCATAGGCGGAGGGATCTTGAGTTCCAGGTCAGAGATTACGTTTTTCTAAGAGTTTAACCATTCAAAGGAGTCGTGAGGTTCGACAAGAAGGGTAAATTAAGCCCGTGATACATTGGAACTTTCCAGATCCTTAGAAGGGTTTGATGAAGAGATTATGAGCTTGTGCTCCCACCCAACATGGATAAAGTACACCTGGTGTTCCATGTGTCGATGATAAGGAAATACATCCCTAATAAATCTCATATTTTGGAGCAGCAGGTCTTGGATTTGGGACGGGACTTGTCGTATCGAGAGCAGCCTATGGCTATTGTAGAAAGAGATGTGAGAAAACTTCGTTCGAAGTTATACCGTCTGTAAAATTTGTTTGGCAATACCACAGGGATCGCGAAGCGACGTGGGAGTCGGAAGATGTCATGCGTCGGCAATATCCGCATTTATTCGATTTCGTTCAGTACTCATACCTTTCTTCTTTTCTTTTCTTTTGTGCAAATTTTGAATTCGAGGACGAATTCTTTTACGGGGAGATAATTTATTAACTCTTAAAATTTTAACCTGCTTCAATCTGGATTTTTTCGAGTGAATTCGATAGTGACGGATGGACAATTTAATTTTTGTGGATGTTAAAGTTTGAGGTCAATTAGTGGTGGATATTTAAGTGTACATGAATTAAGGAATAAACTTGAGTTAAGTGGTATATTATTTTATTATATCTAGATTTTCTTTAACCATTTAAATAATGAAAAAATATCCTCTCTCTCCTTTTAATTTACCCATGTTTTCTCCATTCTTTCTCTCATTTTTGCTCAAGTTTTAAGCTCCATCATCTACCATTTTCATTACTCTAGCCTCCTAAATAGTGTGCGTGTTCCCATGTGTAAGAAAAATCAAGCCCTAACCTTCCCCCCTCCATGAACGAACTCTAGCATTTTTGGGGGTTCTTGGCACTTTGATTTTTTGTTAAGGTAATACACCTCACTCCCTTGTTTCTTTTGCTTAGCAGCTTAGTAATTCTAATTGATTATGTTGATTAAGCTCTTATAATGATATGGCATGAAGGGAATGAACTTTTTTGAACCTTGATAGGGAGGGTGTATTCGACCATATGGTTTTTTTTGGAAGTGGTGTTGAAATTGGGAAAATAATGGCATGTTTTGGTTGATGTTTTGACACTTGGTGATGTTATTATACTTGATTGGTGTTTAGGAGAAGGACTTAGTATATGTATTACAAAGTGAATAATTGTGAAGGACTTAAAGGTCATAGGTTCGGCCATGGAGAAGGTGTG
The DNA here is from genome assembly GCA_019454045.1 of Zanthoxylum bungeanum. Classification (NCBI taxonomy): domain Eukaryota; kingdom Viridiplantae; phylum Streptophyta; class Magnoliopsida; order Sapindales; family Rutaceae; genus Zanthoxylum; species Zanthoxylum bungeanum. The sequence continues at coordinate 39,216 of SKCR01017400.1, read as the reverse complement.
AGGAGGTATTGTAATGTTTAACCAATAGGGGTAGTGTGACATAGTGTAATGTTATTTTCTACATTTGTAAACTAAAAGAATTCGACTGTGCTTAATAACTTAACCTCTTGTATCATTGGTTGTGACCTTTCTTATTTTCATCCTTATGTAACTAAATCAATTTAGTTATCTCTTGGAGGTCTAACCGTAGCTATTATTGGCCTTAGGAATGCTAAGTCGGCTATCTTACGATAGAACAGTCTTGTCACAGTTTACTTTCAATTCTAAAAGTTTGCTAGAATATAAATCTCATAAAATCTTATTTGTTGTAAATCGCCAGCCTGACACACCACTCGCTTCGCAATAATCATCGGCTTTCTGATTCGCAGTGAATGGATACCTCTGTTTTATGTTCTTATGATATTTTTTATTTATGTTTTTATTGATACTTTGAATTTTATGGTTTAAAAATGTTTTGAGAAAATGATTCTGATAACTTACTTTATATTATTTGATGTGATTGAATATGATATATTTCTGTCACAGAGCCTGTATGACACTTTATTGTTTTTAAAACCTCTGTGACACCTGTTCTGGGGTCTTGACCATTAGAAAGTGGCTGACTCACTATCCTCTGTCGACATGGTCATGTTCGTACATTGTCCAGTCTAGCGCGCGCGACCCGGGCAATGGACACCTGTATGGTTTTCCGACAAACTATTTGAAAGGAAAAGTTTTGAGCTTGATACTCAGATTTGATATATATATATATATATATATATGATTTGTACATGTTTTGATTTTGTTTTCTTTTGGTATCTACTCATTAAGTCCCTTAGACTCACCCCACAGCTTCTGAGTCTGTTTTGCAAGATCCTCCATAGCTTTCATTGAGACTTTCTTTGGATTTGGTGTGGAGACTTCGGCTTGAATGTTCAATATTATGTATTTGCAAGTCACCCAGGGGTTCTATTTGTATTGTAAATGGATTAGTTTGGGTCCTGTGTATTTTGTGTTTTGAGCACATATAGCTCACTTGTATATGTAGTACGGAGTTATGCATTGTATGGAATTGTGGACATATACTAGTTATGATATGACACAGAGCCCTTTTTAATCATATGTGGGAATATCAACATGAGTAGGTCCTACATCTCAAGTGTTTTGTTATGAGTCTGGATTTTGGTCTATTAGGCTGAATGAGGCTGGTTACGCCAGTCTCCTGCCGATAACACTCTGATTTTCTTGAGGTGTTATATATCGATTGTTCAATTTTTAAGTCAATGGAATAAACTTAATTTCGTTTCACCAATACAACTTCGATATTTACCCCGTCTCATTAACAAGTGAGGTGAAGTGTTGGTTTACAGTTTCAACATTTTTCTTGACAATATGGCTTATATCCCATAACTGGATCGCGGTTTGATTTACCGATTTCACCGATTTGAGTAACACTTTGATTTTTAGAATTCAATCGGACCGGATTCAATGCCGATTCCCCATTTTTCAGTCTGGTTTTAATAACTACGGTTTCAATCCATTTCGTTTGGATATGAATTGGTTACTTTCATGAACGGCTTTGATTCTTTTGCTCACAATTTCAACTTGGACCATTAAAATACCCAACTATCCATTGGCTCTCCTGCAGTTCCTGCTTCAGGCGGCAATACAATTGACATTCACATATTTACAACCAAAAAAAAAAAAAAAAACAGACTTAATTACAGTAAATTAATTATAAAAACATATTATTAATGAATAAATCAACTCAAATTGAAAATAATTTAAATCGACGAGCTTTACAACATATAAGGAGGAAAATTTTACTAAATAATGAACTTAGAAACAACTAATAATTTGAAAAATGCCCGGATTCTAATTGCGAATACTACAGCCACCCCAACCCCATTGATATTTTATCAACTCAATTGGGAAGTAATTGTCAATGCAGTGGCCGATTCAACTTCAGCTTCCAACTTCTTCCAAAGCACCAAAGACGAGAGAAACTCCTGGACCTGCAGCCAGTATGTAGGTTTAGTGAGTCAGGAATTTTATAGCAGACTAAAAGCAGAGCCAAATATTTTTATATAAAGCAGAATTTGCACCTCTGAGGGGTCCCTGAGAGAGTAAAATGCCTTGGTTTCTTTGGGGACTGGAGATACAAGGATTCCATATCCTCTATTCCCTTTTCGTAACACCTGATATATAATCAAGATTTCGTTGCTGTAAGAAATAAGATTTCTCAAAATCCCAATTTTTGAAAAATGAAGAAAGGGTAATAATTATACCTTGAATGCATCTTCATCAGTCCTATCATCTCCTATGTAGATTGGGAGCACATCATCACTATTGCTAAGCCCTGTACCGAAGGATATAATAAGATGATCAAACATTGGGAACCGTTAAAAAGGAGATGCTTGTTTTTGTTGAGTGGGAGAATGTTACCGAGAGATTCAAGCAGGAATTCGACTGCTTTACCCTTGTTCCAGTCAATCACAGGACGGACCTCTAAAACCTGATACACATGGAAACCAAGTCCACAAATAAATACCATGTTAAGCATAAAAGAATGAGGAACAAAAAAAGAAGTACTCAGTTTATCCAAATTAAATACCTTCCGCCCGTGAGTTAATCGCAAACGAGGATAGTCACGAAGGATATCATGGACACATTGTGCTATCGTAGGCCAGTTCTGAAGTTACAAGGAACATCATACATCTTACTATTTGTGAGCACAAGAAAAGAATGTGTGCATACCAAAAGGATAGTGATAATCACCTTCTCATCAACATTACGATAATGTACAGAAGCACAAAACTTGTGGTTCTCAACTTTTGCACCTTTGATGCTTTTAGTGTTCTCAACGAGGGTTCTAAAAACCTGCATAAACATCAAATGAAGAATCAATTATTTCTCAATATATTAGCTTATCCTTCATCTATCTTACACAACAAATTCTGTACCTCGTCGATCATAGTTAGAAATTCCCTAGCAGGCTGGAAAAGATTTACTTCCTTGCCCTGCCACATCCAAATTGCGAAGAATCAAAACAACAGACTTAACATAGCATAAAAATTAATGAGAAAAAGGGCAGTTTCTTGAGGGCCTCATTATCTCTTACCAGTTGGTCAGTAGATTTAATACAGTTTGGATGGTCATCACACACTGTGTGGTTTGCAGGGCCCATAATGTCCATCCCATGACTACCAGCATAATAGAGTTCTGTTAGTCCTACCAACTCATAAACCTGATAAAATACATTGAATCAGAGAGACTAAAGGTAGCCAGATAATATATAAAATAAAACGAATGAAAACTAATGCACAAAAATCTTAAAACACCGAAGGTGGTCTTCTCCATCTACCTTATCACGGCTTCTCCCACTTATAATTGCTGTCGGGAAATACTTGGCAACATTTCTTACAGCAGAGCGCATCTGCCAAACAATGTCCAATTTTAATCGAAGCACAAGGCAGCACAAGGTTTCTTTTTAGATACAACATATTGAGCAAAAATTCTTACACCATCAGACATAATGGCACGATCCGGGTCATCAACAATAGGAGAAAGAGTTCCATCATAATCCAAAAAAATGGCAATCTTCTTTTTATTTGCTTTGCTTGTAATTTTCTCAAAAGATTTTAGTGCTGACGGATACTTAAGCTGCACAGTTGGAACAAAAATGAGAACAAAGAGCAGAATCGAATGTCTTGATATACAGATTTAAATCCAACAATTATTCACAATGACAATTGCTTACCATCCAGGAGCAGTAAGCAATATCAAAGTCATCTAAACCAACATCCAAATTGAAATCCTTAATTAGCTTCTTACGAGGAGGGGAGGAGGATTTCATGGCATCCAACCATCCATTGGACCTAACATCATCAAACTTTCCAGGCTTTTTCCTTGGAATCGCAATATACTTGCCAGAGAATGTTGCTCCTGGCTGCGAGTAAGGCGACAAACTAGAATGTATGCCTAGTTTTGACTTGTTTAACGGCCTGGAATCAGTAAGAACAGGAGATGCTTGATTTGACTTCAACTCCATTATGTCTGATTACTTGCAAGCTACTTCAAATCTATAAACTAATTGTATGATGCTAGCAGCCAACTAGGTCAAACACAATTTTATCACTTTAATCTGAAAAAAAAAAAAAAAAAAAAAAAATTCTACCCAACCCTTTTATCTATGAAAAACCACCTCTTCAATGTTTTCTTATTACTGCTATTTGGTGAGCAGTCCATCAAGCACAAGCTTCCTGAAAACTGAAGATGAAATAATTATTTTCTAAAATTTCTGCAAAGGAAAACAAAATACATAACATCTTAACATCATTATCTCCATACCTTCTCATCTCCAAATCTATAGCGCATTTATAACAACTGACTAATCATTATTCTTGCAAAAAATCCTCACGATAAAAAGGTATACTGCATCCAAATCAAACCAAAATGCACCTCCTTCCGCCTGTAGAGTAGCATAAAATAGTCCAAAAATCATCATTTTGTTCGCATAATTAATCATATATTTCAGCAAAAAGCCTAACAAGGAAAAAAAAATGAACCCATCTTCTAGGATTTGGTTCTCCTGTTAGTAAACTCTATTGCCCATGCATTTAAGGATATATTATAAATTCCATCGAAATGGAGACCACAAAATGTGAAATCTTTAAAAGAAAAATCATATAATATTAGTTAAATCCTCTACAATTATACTCCACCTTACGCACCATGACATTTGTCACTTCTTATTAATAATTTTCGTCTAGATGCATCTTTGTACCAATAAGAAATTAAAACATGACAAAAATAAAAACGTCAGACTCAGTAGTTTGTCTAGCAGAAGCACAGCACAGCACATTCATCAAAACAAGAAGGTAATTTCACTTTGTAGATCTCATAAATCGCTTTCAAAGTTTCATTAAATTAAAAATATATATATTTAAAATAAACAACGTGAAAACTGAAAGCTTGTTGCATTGAAAAGACAATGCAACTACCAAAACGGTCAAAATTCCAACCATCAACATGAATACATAAATAATTAAATGTAACATTAAAAGGAAAAATAAATTAATTAATGAATCATAGAGCCCAATGGGATGTTGAATCTAAAAATTTATTAAAATGTATCATAAATTTTATTCCCAGCAGAGAATGCGATTGAAATGCCATAAAAATTTCCTTTTTTTAAAGGTTTACATCAAAAGGAAAATGATTATCAAACTTTTTCGATATTTCAACATCTTTACCTACGTTCACAGCAACCGACAAAACAGAAACTTTTATAAATAAATTAAAGAAAAAAAAAAACAAATGCGCCGTCAAAATCATCTTTTTTTTTTCTTTATATAAGCATTTTCACATACGATTCCGGAACATTAATAATGGACCCTTTCTAACCGCTCAACCGAAGCAAAATAAGTACATAAATAAAAAATAAAAATAAAAATAACAAAACTTCGTCAAAACCAGCAATGGTGATTTGAGATTCATTACCTGAATCACGGGCGAAAGAAATCGTAAAAGCTTCTCAGTTTCTCCGACCGGCGAAACGCCAAGGGAATCTGAATATTAATTTTATGCTAAAGGAGGCAACTAAAAAAGGTCGCCTCTCATGTGAATGGAAAAAGGCTGAGAAAAGAAAAGAAGAAGGAAAAGAAAAACCTAAATAAAGATAAGAGCGAGAGATAATTAACCGAAACTGGAGAAAAAAGAAAGGAAGGAAAATGAAGCTCAAATGCTTTTGTATTTATAGAGTTTGATTCTCTCCCTCTCTCATCAAAGACGTGTTTAAGAAGGCAACCTGCTTGTTGAATTGGAATATAACATTTTTAGGGTACATTTTTTAATAATTGTATATTTTGGAAATGGATTAAAATATATAACAACTTAAAATAAGAATATCATTAAAAAATATTTCCTTAGGATTATTGATTGAAAAAACAGCACTGTAAAGTGCAAATCACCCGATTTTTTTATTTATTTATTTTTTTTTTAATTTTATATTATTGGTAAAATAATAATTTGGTAATGAGAATTTTAAAATATTATATTTTATTATTAAATTTATAATAAAATAATATTTTATTGTTTATTTATCAAAATTTTAATTGAATCACATTTTAACACTAAGATTTAATATAATTTTTGTAGTAAAATATTATTTTACCGATAATTATTATGTTATTGGTAGGAGAAAAAAATGATTATTTATATTTTACTATTAATTATATGATAAAATAATAATTGAGTATTGTGGATTTTAAAATATTATATTTTACTGTTAAATTTATATTAAAATAATAATTTGTTATTTGTACATCAAAATCTTGGTTGATTATTATATTTTAATTCTAAGTCAACTAACATATAATTTTAGTAAAATATTATTTTCTCAAAAATTTAGTAGTAAGATTTAATAATTTTGATGTTTATATAACGTTATTAGTAAAATATTATTTTATAAAAATAGTAAAAATAAATATTTCAAAATTCGTAATGTATAATTATTATTTTATCATAAATTTAAAAATAAAATATAAATATTTCAAAAAAAAAATTGGTCCTACGTCAGGAACTGGAGAAAATCTTTGGTGCAATAGAGGTACCACGTCATCCATGCAACAAGTCGATCATCTATTGCCACGCGTGCTAAAAAATTAAAAAATAACTAAAAAATATGTATTAAGATATACATGTCATTTTCTAATTCGCTGGTGGTACCACGTCACCAATACCTCCGTTGCACCAAAGATTTACTTGAGTAACTGAGACGTGGATGTGAAATGTGAATTATTAAAATGCCGCCACCTGTGATCGTTTCTAAATGACGTGGCCACGTGTCAGCTTCAGCCAGTTCATATTTCGGAGACGGATATTCTACATGTATTACAGTTGGCAAGTCATAGGTGAGGGAAATTTTCAGTTATGTTTTTTTCTTTTATAATTTATATGAATATGAATTGAAAAAAATATATATATTTAATTCACGTGTTGAGTGATTTAAGATTTTTGGTGTCACGTGGGAAATTTACAAAGTAATGTGGTTTTGCTTTTTACGGTTGCAATAGGGAAAATAGTAGCGCTAATCTCGTGAGGGAAATCACGTGGACCCGTGATCCAAGCTGGCAAAACGGATTCGGGTCAAGTAAAAAATAGGAGGAGCTGACAGTTAAATTAGTTAAAAGAAGGGTGAAATTGGAAATTCCGAGATCGCGGTTTTCAAAATAGAACCGCTGTGTGCGCTTTTTCTAAGAGATGCTTTTCCCCCTTTGCTGACACATCCACTCCTCTTTCTCCAACTCTCTCAATCTACAATAATACCCTAAATCATTTAAATACATGATTTTTTTAATTTAATTATTTAATTTAAATAAATGACTTTTGTTGATTTAATTATATGATTTTCTTATTTTAATTTTTAAATGACAATAATACCTCTATTATTTTAAATAAATTATTTTTTGATTTAATTATTTTATTTTTATTTTTTTAATTTAATTGTTTGATTCTTTTATTTTATTTTTGATTTAATTCTTTAATTCTTTTTATCTCATTTATTTTTTTAAAATCTATATTTTATTTCTACTTATTTATAATAGAAAATGTTCTCCAGAATGCGAATTTACCCACTTATCTTTGCATATCTTAGTAATGAGATGACAGAGCAATTGACATGGGTCTTATCAATCTTAAAGAAATGGATGGTTGAAAGAGGAGATCATTGTCATCGGCGTTTTTTTCAGATCGAGATTTAGTGCTTATTAAATAAATTAATAAAGAAACACAAAATAAATAATAGTAAAAATATACAGTATTTATAAAACAAATAAAAGAGAATTAATATATAAAGACTATTAAATAAGTAAAAGAGAAAACAATATAAAAATAAATGAGATAAAAAAAATTAAAGAATTAAATTAAAAACTAAACTAAAATAATTAAATTAAAATTAAAATAAGGAATAAATTAATTAAATAAAAATCAATTTTTTTAAAGGAGTAGGAATATTAATAAAGAATCAAAACAAAATTAAATAAATAAATAAAAGAATTTGTCTATAAAGACTATTAAATAAGTAAAGAAAAAAATATAAATATAAAAAAAATGAGATTGAAAAATAAAAGAATTAAATCAAAAAATAAAATTAAATAATTAAATAATTTTTAAATTTTTAAATAATTAAATTAAAAAAATAATTAATTTAAAGGAATAAGAGTATTATTATCATTTAAAAATTAAAAAATAAAATAAAATAATTAAATCAAAAAATCATTTATTTAATTCAAATAATTAATTTTTTAAAAAAAAAAACAAAAAACAAAGTGAGAAAGTCATTTATATAAGTGGTTTAGGGTATTATTGTAAATTGAAAGAGAGGGAGAGAGTAGGGGTGCGATGAGTGTTTTTTTTCCGAGGAGGGAAAAGCAATTTACGCTTTTATTATATTCATGTAGATGACGCTCTTGCACAACACGCCCGAGTGTGTAAAAGATTCTTACTCGCTTTATTAAAATTCCAAGAGCTTGGAATTGACTTTTGGGTTGCATATGGTGGAATTTAAAAAGGCTCATCTTATTTATTTTTTAAACATCTACTTATGCATTTATGTAAAAAAAAATGAAGAGTGAAAAAAACTCTTTAAATATAGGTTTCTATTATTTTATTCAAATTTGTGGATAGAGATGGCAATAAGACCCGGACCCGGTCCTGGTCCGCATGGACCCGGACGACCCGGGTCCGGAATTAAAAAATCCGGACCCGGGTCTTTAAAATTAAGACCCGGGTGATTCCGGGTCCGGAAAAAAATAAAAAAAAGATAAATAAATAAAATAAATTAGATTATAATAAAAAAATATAAAATATTATGCATATATAATATATATAACAGAATATAATAAAAAATTAAAAGAATTGAAATAAAACTAATAAAATTGACAAAATACAAATATAAATATAAAATAATACAATTAAAATTAAAAAAAATTAAAAAAAAAAAAAAGCAATCCGGGTAACCGGTTCCGGACCGGGTCTACCCGGGTCCGGAACCGGACCCGGGGTAACAAAACCAGGTCCGGATCCGGATTTTGTCATCCCTATTTGTGGATCACCTTATATTATTTTAGTATAGATAAATAATTATTAACAATGATGATGTGATATAAAAATTAAATAATATTTATAAAGAAATATAAATTAATTGATATTATTGAAGGGTGATAAGTTAAATTCCATTGGAAGAATCTCAATTAATGTGTCTTTTGAAACTATTATTACGGATGTGTGTTGATACTGTATTTTTATAACTAACTCGATGATAAGTCTCTTACGGAGACATCCTCTAAAAATTGGGAAATTCCGAGGATGAGTATTAGGAATGAAATGAACTTCAGGAAACACAATCAAAAGTCGGTCGGATATCACCTATGTCCGGCCTACTTTCTCTCGAACCAGAACATTCAGCCGGATATACCTTTAAAACCTTAATTCCAGCTGGACATGATGCAGCTTCAGTGAACAAGCAGATTATTAGTTACAAGAGTTGATGGTCGTGATTACGTCCAGCCGGACATACAATTAGAATTTAACATCCGGTCGGACATGTATCGAGCTTTCATCACACATGCAAAATTCAAACAGCAAGAATCGTGGGCTTGGTTACGTCGGACTAGAGATATATCTCAAGATGTATGACACACTCACAAAGTGGTTTTTTTTACTCCTAATTATAAGAGTGTCGAAGTAATAAAATAACCCGGTAAGTCTGTGGTCGATTCGCAGGGAATAGATTTAGTAAAATAAAATAGTAATTTGAGTGAAATAAAAGACTGAATTGTTTGAAGTGATGTGCAATTTTAAATTAAACTGCAATAATAAATTAGAATGTTGGCTCTAGGGAATCCACTTTTAATATTTCAAATATAGAGAAATCTTGCTTTTTATAATATATAAATTTTCATTATTACCCAGTTAATTTACTTTAGGAATTAATTATGCAAAAATATATAAAATCAGCCATAAAGGCAGTGATAATATCTGTCTATAACAAGTCCAGTTAAGTACCCAATTATGCCATATAAATAAAACCGACCATAAAAGCGGTAATAAAATTTGTTAATAATTAATCCATATTTAAATTATTCTCTCATATAATATGAGGTAAAGTATTAACTGTGTCAACCAAAATTTGATTGTTTACAGCGAATCAAGACACCCTCAGATATAAGAAAAGATTAAATATTAGTTTTCATATTACAATTCATATATTATAATATAAGTAAGATTAATTTATATTCTTCATATTTAGAGTTTCGCCCTTTACCCCAGCAGAATGAAATTAACTACTCATGTTTTGAATAAAAACACACATAATTTTATTATTGAAAGAAAACGAAATTACCAAAAAATAAAACACACAAGACAGTTCTTCCAAATTCTTCAAGAGAGAAAATAAAAGAAGCATGAATAAAATGAGAGGTGAGCACCTCTATTTATAGAAGTGTTTATCTCTAAATTATTAATTACAACTTTCCAAATCAAATATATAATAATAAACTTTTACAAATTTATTTTTTCTTTTTCCTTTTTTTTCCTTTTTTGTTACATTTTGCAAACATTTGTCTTAATCCACCTAAAATGGATTGTGACATTTCAACTTTTATTTTTTTACTTTTTACTTTTTACTTTATTTTTAATTTTTTAATTTTTTTACTTTATATTCTAATAATTAAAATTACATGCAATACACATTAACTTCTTCATCAATTTCGACCTTGAAAACCTTATAATTAGAATATCTTGTAAGGAGAAAAGTTGTAGATATTTGAGTTTTCTTTCATCTGAAAATAAAATCGCATCAAACCGATATCAGAGTAAGAAGTTATGGCCAAAATACGAAAATTACGTAAAATTGGAATTTTCGAAATTATACACTGTTAGAACACTCTTTTAAGTTTATGGTCTCCAAAATCCAAATATCACATCCATTTTTCTAATTATACATCCAAAGTATTATTTCACCTATATTAGAAATAAAAATCATAATAAAATTATTTCACAAATGTGCTAAATTAAGGGGTATAATGAAACTATAAGTGTAAAATGATTAATTTTCTTTTTAATAAATGTATACTTTTTAGTGTTTATCATACCCCTCAATCAGCTTATTACTAGTCCCTAATAATGTCAGCGAAAACTAAAAAGATAAATTCTTATCCAAGTTAGTAATTGTTTTCTTTCTTTCTAAATTATTAAATAAGCAATCTCTCATGTATTTTTTTACCTTCTTCCATACACACATAAAAAAAGTATCAATCAATTTATTGTGCCCACAATATTCACAGGTCTTGTTGAAAAGAGAGTAATATTTTTTTTCTAAAGTTATATCAGAATTCACACATGTTGGTAATGACAGTTTTTTTTTTATATAAAAAAATAGTTTTTTTTAATAATACATCTTTAACCCTTGTAACGAGTTTTGGGTATGTGACTCCCAAATCAGTTGGCTTTAAGGCACTAGGCATTAAGACACCCCTACAGACTTAATTGCTCAGATATTGGATGATAAGGAGAAGAAGTGCCTGATTTCCTTAAGTTTTCTCTTTAACCCTTGTAACGAGCTTTAGGCTAGTGACTCCCAAACCAGTTGGCCTTAGGGCACTAAGTGTTAAAACACCCATACAGACTTAATTGGTCGAGTTACAGAGGTTACAGAATCGAACTTCTTCACACATAATTTTTTTAATAAAACAACTCAAACTCTACCGTTTAACGTGAATAATCACTGCTTATTGAGGCAAGTTATCCGGTTATTAAGTAAGAAGTTGATTATTATTATTTTAATTTTTTTAAACTAACTCAAACTCTACCGGTTTATGCAAACAATCACTGCTTACTGATGCAAGATGTCCGGCTATTAAGTAAAAGCATAGTTAGTTTTTTGAATAAAAACACAAATTCAACTACCTTAAGGTGTTACCTTCAACAAACTAGAGAACTGAATATTATAAAATTTTCACTTACAATCCACGATTATATGTATTATGTATGTTGATAATACTTGTCAAATGAGCATATGAAGATCAAATTTAATCAATATTATGAAGAATTCACAAATTTAAATGATTCAAAAAGAAATGAATAAAAATAGATTGTTACGAAATATTGAGATGCGCCTCAGAAGCGAAAACTCCTTACACTGCCATCTCTGAACAATAATTTCACTTAGTTAGTCAAAAATTTATTGTTGGTTCGTGTGTAGTTTTTTTTACACACAAAAAAATAATATAAAAATAATATAAATTTTTTTTTTTACATAAAAAACGAAAATATTTTTTTGAAAGAAAAACACAACAATCAAACATAAAAATAAAAACTATCTAGTCAACTATCTTCTCCTCCAAATCAAAATGAGACATTGTCCCCAATGTCTGAATAAGAAAAAATAGAGTTTAGAAGACATCACCCTATTAGTCTGGAATTGAAAATTGAATCTACGACTATTTAAAAGAAAAAAATACAGATTAAGATTCAAGTCCACTCTACGCGTTTTGCCACAATCATTATCAGACCTGATTAACTTGGAAAGAGTGAGGTCGATTTTTGGTTCATAAGATAAAAGTTAGGTCAATTAATTTATCAACTTTTCTTGCAGTTAGGTCGATATCTTTTAACAGTTTCGAAATGAACCCGAGTCTTTTGGCATCCATAAGAAATACTAAAAGAAAATCGAAAAAGTGATCAACATTGAGTAGTCCAATAGGTTTTCGATGAATGTTCAAGTTCGTCCATGACGTAACTGTGAATATTTCTTCCAACGTGCCTAGTCCACCTGATAAAGTAATAAAAGCGTTAGCATGATTAATCATTTCAGTTTGTCTTTCAGACATACCTCAGACAATGTATTATTCTCCATTTAATTTTCCGATGAGGTTTTCGTCTACCAAAGTTTTTGGAATGATCCCTTAAACTTGACTGTCACATTCTTGCACGTCCTTTGAAACACATCCCATCATTCCAAGATTGCCACCGTCATATACTAAGTGCATGTTTCTTTCCACCATAACTTTACCCAATTCTTTTGCAGCCTGGTTTAGTTCCAGAGTTAGTTACAAAAAATACTCAGATATTAGTGACTCGTCGTCTTGAACTTTTCTCGATTTTGCTATCTCTCTTATCTGGATGAGCCGAAGAGAGAATGTCAAGCTTATTTATGGAACCTGAAAAGGGGTGAGTAATAAAAGTACTAGTAACTGCAAAATGATAATTGTCAGATGAACAATAAAATAGATCGTGAAAGTCAAAAAATTTAGATACTGTCGGCAAAATTAAAGTAAAGAAAATCAAAACAGTAAATTTAGGATAAATCAAAAAAATCAAATTTAGAAAATCAAAAAAATTCAACACAAGTTAATAACAATACTCATGTTCTTTAAGATGTAATTTGCACTCATGTTTCTCTCCTTATTGCCCTCCATTGATTGAACATGTCATTAGTAAGCTGCATTCTCCAGTTCGCCCATCCATCTATTGCTTCAATGCTCTGGATGTGGTCGACATCATTTGCTTGATGCAAAGCAGTTTGTACAGCAACTTCAGGGTCAGATTCCATGGGATCTACTGCCATTTGACTCCATGCAATTATTACTCGATTGTGGGTGCTAATTGGATAAAATGAAGGACTCCTAAGGATAGCCCAAAGTGCTTTTAGTAGGCCTATATATCTCTCAACAACATTTCGAGCCGATGAATGCTTATAGTTGAAAAATTCTTGTGGAGTTCTAGGTCGATGCCCTCGACCCCATTCATGTAAATGGTATCTTTGTCCTCTAAATGGGGCTAAAACTCCTTCAGAGTTAGTGTATCTGGAGTCTGATAAGATAAACACGTGTCCCCATCGTGACACTCACGTCGTGACGTGTAGAGCCTTGGCGTCGTGACGCACCGACCAAAATCTGCCTATAAATTGAAGCGTCCAGCAGAAGAAATTTTCATACTTTCTTTCCGGATTCCTCTATAGATTTTAGAGAGAGTGTGTCTTGTGTGTTTATTTATTTAAAGTTTTTTGTAATGTCTTTTTCTTAAAGTAATAAAATTACGAGCATGTTTAATTATAAAATGAGTAGCTAATTTCTTTTCGCTGGGGTAATGGGTGAAGCTTTTATAATGAAAAATTAGATCAATCTTCAATATATTATAATAAATAAATTATAATCTAATGATTAAAACTTGATTTAGATCTAGATTAATTATTGACAATATTGTTACCGCCTATATGGCTTGTTTTATCTTTCTACCGCTTATATGACTGGTTTTATCTTTCTACCGCCTATATGGCTGGTTTTATCTTTCTACCGCCTATATGGCTGGTTTTATACGATTTTGGCATAATTAACTACCTTGGTAGGACTTGTTATAGACAAACGGTATCACCGCATATATAGTTGGTTTTATACGGTATCACCGCCTTTATGGCCGATTTTATATTTTTGGCATACTTAGTACCTTGGCCGGACTAGTTATTGATAAAAAATGATTGCCTTCTTTATGGCTGGTTCTATATATTGACATAATTAATTTCTGAGATAAATTAATTGGGTAACAAGGGCAATTATATATTATAATTAAACGAGATTTCTAGATTTGAAATATTAAAAGTGGATCCCTCAACTCCAGCATTTCATCTTATTACTACATTTTCACTTAAAAGTTTCCAACAAATCCAACAAATCAAACCATTTTCTTTTCGCTATACTTATCATTTTATTTTATTAAATCTATTCCCTGTGGATCGACCCCAGACTTACCAGGTTATTTTATTACTATGACACTTTTATTCTTGGGAGTAAAAGACCATTTTTTGAGCGTGTCAAGTTTTTGGCGCCGTTGCCGGGGAATCATTATTTAGTAGATAGAATAATTTTTCTTTTTCTTTTTCTTTTTCCTTTATTTTATTTTGGTAGTTTATTATTATTTTTTTTTTATCTTTTCATTAATTTCCTTTTTGTAAATATTTATTTGTTTTTTTATTATATTTTTAGGTTGCATAAGATACTGGTCTCGATCATCCAGCGGAAGACTAAACAGAAAATCTCCATCACCTTCATCGTTCTTCAAAATGGCTGAAAACCAAATTGAAAATCCACTTGCCCAAGTTGAAAACCCAGTTAATCATGAAGAAAACGAGTCTCAGCATGGAGATCCTAATCATCCTAGGACACTCAGACAATTCATGAATCCCACTAGGACATGATCACCATCTTGCATTGTTTTTCCTCCAGAAGTAGCACGTTTAAATTTTAATCGAGTGTCATCAATCATTTACCCACATTCCACGGTCTAGAATCAGAAAACCCATATAAGTACCTAAGCGAGTTCGAAGAGTTATGTAACACTTGCATAGACCAAAATTGTAGTATGAATATAATTCAGTTAAAGTTTTACCCATTTTCTTTAAAGGATAAAGCTAAAATTTGGCTACAAAACCTTAGGTCATGATCTATGAGAACATGAGATGATTTACAAGAGCAGTTTCTTAAAACACTCTTCCCTCATCGCATGACAAATTCCTTTAAGAGAAGAATCACAATATTCACACAATAGTCAGGGGAAACACTTTACCAATATTGGGAGAGGTATAAAGAGATGTTAAATATTTGTCCACATCACGGGTTTGAAATATGGAGGCTAGTTGTCTACTTCTACGAGGGTTTAACACCATAAGTTAGACAAGTAGTGAAAATGATGTGTATAGGTGAGTTCGGGGGCAAAGATCCCAAAGATGCATTAGATTACATAGAGCACATAGCTGAGAATACACAACAATAGGATACAATCGGTACCTATGAGTCATCTGTGAAACACAACCATCTGGTAGAGGTATATTTAACCTTAGGGAATACCATGACCTTGCTGCTAAGTATGCATGTCTGTCTAAAAAAATTCAGGCTTTAGAAATAAGGAAGAGTGATCATATGAAGTCAGTTCAGGAAGTCATATGTCAAATCTGTAGTTCAAATGAACATGTCAGAGAAGTTTGCCCATCCTTACCAGCTCTGAAAGAATGTCTCCATGACCAAGTCAGTTCCATAAACACATTCAACAGACCGAATCCAAACCCATACTCACAAACCTACAATTCTGGTTGGAGAAATCATTCAAACTTCAATTGGAGGAATGATAACCAAGCACAATCCTCACAACAACCTCCCCAGGTTCACCAGAATTTTCAAAATCCCCAGAATTATGCACCATATGTCCCACCACCTAGGAAAACCATAGAGAATACCTTGAATGCATTCATGGAAAAACAAGAGGCTGTGAATAACCAAAATGCACAAACGATGAATGATTTAAGAGAAACTTTTTCTAAAATTACATCTCACATGTACCTCACATCAAGGAGAGAATTCTTAAAGACATTTGGATAGCCGTATATCGATCAATCTTTTTCAGATGAAGCAGATATCGAAAATGTGCAATTAGGGATATCACCCCTTACTTCCTCCTCTGATAAATAAGAGATATAATTCTTTCTTTCCGCGGAACTGCCTGACCGCAGGGAGTCTTTTCTTTTTGATGCGATCAAGTTCGAAAAAAATAGGGTTGGTTCTAGCAGAGACCGCTGAAACTCGTGTTTTAATGCCCGCCGTACTGCTGCATGTAGTAAGGACTTATCCCCGTTGCGGCTAGTTAGGCGGTGGGAACAGCCGAGCTCGCTATTGCCATTAGACTCGCAGAGCAGAAAGGTGATGCAGGTATTTTCGGGAAAGAAAGAGGTCATTTCTTGTCGGTTGGTTCAGTGTGTCCAATCTTCATCTTCATAATGGGGAGGTTGGAGGGTCTGCCTTACCGGAAATTTAGTATTGGGAGGACTTTTACTAAGACCACCGAGCGAATGAAGAAGAGAAAGGTTTTGTTTGAAGCAGATTTGACTGAAGGGAGAGGAGGTGAAGGTACTACCGAACAATGGTTGTGGGCTGTACGAGGGCTTTCCTGAATGACAAGGGAGACGCGCTGAGGCCGAGCTTTCCTCTACTACTCATTGGAGCTAGCATACGCTATTTTCCGTTGAAGGGTTCCACTATCAGGGCGGCCCTTGCGAGCGATATTCACTTTCAAGAGTCATGAGCCCTCTCGAAGAGTTCATCAAAGAGCTAAGGGATGAGAGGCTTCTTCTTTCAGTTGAGCACAGATGTCTCCTTCTCGCATGAGATTCTCACTTCTTCCTTCTCCCCTCATCTACTTTATTGAAATAGCCGGAAAGAGATGCAGTCGATTGGTACCTCGATCTCTATCTATGATGCAGTTCGTGCAATGCGGTTGATTACGATCTCGATCTAGCGAATGACCCACCGGCGACCATTCCCCCTCCATTAGATTACCGAATTAAAGAACGTCGGTTGTAGCGATTCCTGCTGGAAGTGGTTATGGCCGATCGACCCGAGTATAAGCAACAATAGCTAGGGAAAAATACAGGAGCAGAACCATTCATTGGAGAGACAGACCCTGATCAGTCAGTTGCCCGACTGGTGACCTCGAACCGCTTTCAGCCGGTAAGCCGCTGCTGTTCTAGAACCTTCTATTCTATATCTTGTTTTAGCTTTAACTTAACAAAAGTTTACCAAGCTTCCGTTCGAGTGGATTCCGAAAGGGGGGTTAGTCCTTTTTTCAATCATTGATAATAACCATTAATGAGAAAGGAAAGTTTCCTGCACAACCACAATCCAATCCCAAGAGTCATTTAAATTTTCACGAGGGTAGTTCTGGAAATCAACACTTAGACTAAGTCAAATTTGTTATTACTCTTCATAGTGGTAAGAACATCCATAGACTTATTCTTGAACCTCACAAAATTGAGAATAAAACAGATTCAGAGGGTAAGGAAGGGGTTGATGAACCATTACCCATCGTTGATAATAATTTGCCACATACACCTCCATTCCCTCAAGCATTAAAAATAAAGAAATTGAACCATTCCCCAGAAATTTATGATATATTCAGACAGGTAAAGGTCAATATTCCTTTGTTAGATGTCATCCAACAGATACCATCTTATGCCAAATTTCTAAAAGATCCGTGCACAATTAATAGAAAACATCAGGTAAGAAAGAAAGTATTTCTAGCTGAACAGATAAGTTCCATTCTTTCAACCAATAATGCATTAAAATACTAAGACCCTGGTTGTCCAACTATTTCTTGCATTATTGGAAATCAAAATATTGAACATGATTTGCTTGATCTTGGAGCTAGTGTAAATCTACTTCCATTTTCGGTTTACCAACAACTTAATATCGGTGAGATGAAACCAATCTCAACTACTCTTTTACTTGCTGATAGATCAGTTAAGGTACCAAAAGGAATTGTGGAATATGTGTTATTGCAAATCGATAAATTCATATATCTTGTGGATTTTATTGTTTTAGAAACAAAATCGGTGGCAGACAATTATAAGCCAATCCCTGTAATACTTGGTCGCCCATTTTTAGCAACAGCTAATGCTTTAATTAATTGCAGGAATGAAATCATGAATCTTTTTTTTGGCAACATGACATTAGAACTAAATATTTTTAACATGTGCAAACAACCATATGATTAGGATAATGAAAACGAAAGCGTAGAATCAATTGAACCTATTGTGGATGAGCATATTCAGGGGCGTTTATCTGACCCCATGGAATTTTGTACTACTAATTTTGTTGAGTCAAATGCACAAATAGATTCAGATATTACTAATGATTTTGTATTTGACTCTACACAGATATTGGAAGACGATGGAAATATTAAAAATTTGGAAGAACTGGGAACACTGGAAGAAGGAAAACACGAAAAAACACCCAATTTGGAGTTAAAAGCTTTGCTAGAAGGACTGAAATATGCATTTCTAGAAGATAATCAAACTTACCCTGTGGTAATTTCTTCTTCTCTCACAAGCGATCAAGAAAGTAAACTTTTAAATGTGTTGAAATAACATAAACTGGTAATTGGATGGACTTTAAAAGACATAAAAGGTATTAATCCATTAATTTGCACACACCGAATACATTTAGAAGATAATTCTAGGACATATCGTCAACCCTTAAGAGGATTAAACCCTCACATTAAGGAAGTAGTAAAAACAGATGTCCTTAAACTTCTTGATGCAGGCATTATCTATCATATTTCTGATAGTAAATGGGTAAGTCCTACACAAGTTGTACCAAAAAAATCTGGAATTACTGTTGTAAAAAATGATAAAGGAGAATTAATCCCAACTCGCATTTCATCTAGTTGGCGTATGTGCATTGATTATAGAAAACTAAATGACGCAACTAGAAAAGATCATTTTCCTTTACCATTTCTTAACCAAATTATAGAAAGAGTAGTTGGACATCCATATTATTGTTTTCTTGATTGTTACTCGGGTTATTATCAGATTCTCATTGCTTTAGAAGACCAGGAAAAGACCACATTCACATGCTCTTTTGGAACATTTGCATTTAGGAAAATGCTTTTTAGACTTTGTAATACACCTGCAACATTCCAACGATGCATGTTAAGCATATTTAGTGACATGGTTGAACACTATTTAGAGATCTTTATGGATGATATAACTATTTTTGGAAATTCATTTGATAATTTCTTGAATAATCTGGAAAATGTTTTGAAAAGAGGTGAAGAAAAAAGGACTTGTGTTAAATTGGGAAAAATGGCATTTCATGACTAATTTAGGAATTGTTTTAGGACACTGATTGGCGTAATCACACGCGTATAACGTAAGCGCACGTATCGTTCAAGTAGTATAAAAAGTATCGATCCCACGAGGACTTAATACCTAAGCTATTAATTTATGAAGCAAAATTATTACAAGTATCTAATGGATTGGTAGTTTGATTGGATGATGACTTTAAACTTAAAACAAGTAGATAAAATTGCACGAAAGTAAATTGATGAAAATTCAATATTATGAAACCACCCAGGGTTGTGAATCCTTCTAATATCTTTAAAAGATGAAGTGGTTATCTTAGGTTTGTGCAATATATTGGTTTATTAACCTGGAACATGAAAATATGTAAAAGCCTTTTTCGATGGTCAGATACAAATATCCATTATGACCCAATTAATCATATTCCTATGTCAACCAAGTTACTTGAATTCATTAAGATTAAGTTCCAATTATGGCTACCCCCGCCTGAAATGTATATTCATATCCTGTAAGGAAATCTATTAAAGGGTTATCTATCCTCAAGGAAGATCGTGGGTTATTGAGTCTAAGTTTTAAATCTAAATTTTTTTTTCCAAGTTTATTTTAAGTTTACCAGATCAATCTTATTAATGGCCAGTTAACAAGAAGCATTAAGAATAGGTCTCGATAAATAAACCTTTATATTACCCTAACTGTAAAATAACCTCTTATAAACCAATGATATTAGAAATCATCACAACCCCAGATAACGGGCTTAGTTACAACACATATCTAAGGCTAGTAAAAGCTTAAATAAAATAAAAGACATAAAGTAAAAGTTGGAAATTAAAAACGTAAATAAAACAATAAAGAAAAACCTGGGGGTTAGAGGATCCACTTTTAATATTTCAAAATTAGAAATCTCCCTTATTGTTAATGTTTACCGATTAATTAATTATATTTAACCAAACCATAAAGGCGGTAATTCCATTTGTCTCAATTAAATCCAACCGACCATATAGGCGGTAACAAAGTTATTACCTAAACCGACCATATAGGCGGAAACTACGTCTGAAATCTAAAGCCAACCATATAGGCGGTAAATAAAGTTGTCACCTAAACCGACCATATAGGCGATAACTAATTAATCCAAATTTTAATTAAAATAAGGGAGATTAATCTAATTTATTATATTAAAAGTATCACCTTTTCACCCCAGCAGAATGAGATTACCTGCTCATGCTGTAAATGAAAACACACAAAATTTTATTAATTAAATAAAAAAAAAATACAAGAAAACTTAAATAAATACACAAGACACTTTCCTTTAGGTTTTCATGGAGAAATTCCTCCAAAGAAAGCATGAAAAATCTACAAAGTTTAGCTTGGTATTTATAGGCAAATCTAAAGGCTTCCACCAATTTCTCCACCAATTGCTCCACCAAACATGGCACCAAATCCTCCACCAAAGCATGTTTGGTGGAAGTTTGACAATTTTTATTTTTTTATTTTTTTATTTTGAAAATGACTTAAATAATTACACATAACATACTTCCGAATATTTTATCAATTTCTGTCATGGAAACTTCATAATTCGAAATTATTATGAACTTACAAGTTGTAGAGCTTTGAGTCTTCTTTAATCTGGAACTTGAATCACCTCAATCCGATATCGGAGTAAAAAGTTATGGCCAAAATATGAAAATTACGCAAAGTTGGAATTTTCGAAATTGTACTTCGTTAGAACGCCATTTCAAGTTTCCAATCTCCAAAATCAAAATTTCAAGTCCAGTTTTTGCCCTTATTTGTTCCCCATTTCGTCCTAAATGATTCCATTGAGTTCCGATTTTATTTTATCTGTAAAATAAACTAAAACACATCAAAACGTTCATCAAAGCCGAGAAACTAAACAAAATATTAGCAAAAATGGGCGGTAAATATTGTTATATTTTTCGCTCATCACACCCCCAAACCTAACATTTTGCTAGTCCTCGAGCAAAACAACAAATAAAATACAATAAATAATTAAAATTAAACTAAGCCACTTTCATAGGGATCACAGTTGCATTTAGCGTTTGCAACAAGCCTTTAAACCCCTAAGTGTCCCTAGTGGACGAGTTATAGTCTCATGGGGGCTTACAGTGAAGATACCCACAAATGTCAATCTAATGCACACAAAAGCAAAAAGACAAGAGAAATGAGAATAAACAAGTTAGTGACTAAACAAGTAAAACTTCTTATCCAAGTTAGTAGTTGTTTTCTTTCTTTCTAAATTACCAAATAAGTAAATTCTCCGATTATTTTTACCATTCTTCATATACACAACCAACAAGGTATTAATCAAATCATTGTGCCCACAATATTCATAAGTGTAGTTGAAAAGAGAGTAATATTTTTGTCCTAAAATTATATCAGAATTCACACCCTTTTAGCAATGAATTTTTTTTTTTTTAATAAAGAAAACAACATCTTCAATCCATGTAACGAACTTTGGGCCAGTGACTCCCAAACCAGTTGGCTTTAGGGCACTAGGTGTTAAGACACCCCTACGGACTTAATGACTCGGATCTCAGATGTTTATTTTTATTTTTATAACATCTTTGATCCATGTAGCGAGCTTTGAGCCAGTGACTTCCAAGCCAGTTGGCTTTAGGGCACTAGGTGTTAAAACACCCCTACGGATTTAATGACTCGGATCTCAGACCTTTTTTTTTTTTTTTTACTTCTGTTGCTTTTTAGATATTTCCTCCAATTAATCTAGAGCACTGAATATTACAAACTTTTCAAATACATCTCATGGCTGTATGTTACCATGCATGCTGATAATACCTGTCAACTGAACATATGAAGATCCAATTTAGTCAGTATTATGGAGAATTCACAAATTAAATAATTCAAAAGGAAATAAACAAAAATTAATTTGTTAGGAAATAGGTTGAGATACGTCTCAGGAGTGTAAATTCCTTACACAGCTATCTCACATCAATTTCACATGATTAATCAAATTAAAAACACAAAAACCAATTTTTTTTTCTTTTTTTTTTAAATTTTTTGACTAAAAATAACACAATAAAAATAAGATACTAGTACACTATTCCGCTCCCCCAAACCTAAATGAGACATTGTCCCCAATGTCTTAAAAAGTAGAAGATGAGTTGAAAAGATAATATCTGGTTAGCTGAAATTCTACATTTAAAAATATCAATTAAGGGTTAAGATCCAGATTTATCCGACGCTTTTTACCACGATCGTTATCGGACTAGTTTATCTTGGAAAAGATAGAGTCAATTTGTGGTTCAAAGGCTAAGATTTGGTCAATTAAATCTGGGGCAGTTCTGGCAGTAAAGAGGAGTTATTTTACAGGTTTTGACACGAACCAATTTCTTCGGGCATCATCAAGAAATACACAAAGAAAATCATAAAATCCATCAGCGTTGAACAGTCCAATCATTTTCTCCTGTATGTTCAAGTTCGCCCAAGATAACACTGTAAAAATTTCCTCCATCGTGCCCAAGCCACATGGCAAAGCAATAAAAGCATCAGTACGATTAATCATTTCTACCAGTCGTTCAGACATACCTGGCACGATCAACTTTTCTCTGTTTGATTTTCCAATAAGATTCACCACCGCTAAAGGTTTTGAGATGATTCCCAAGACTTGACTGCCTCTTTCCTGTACAACCCTTGAAACGATCCCCATTAGTCCAAGATTGCCACCGCCATATACTAGGTGCATATTCCTTTCATCTATGACTCGACCCAATTCATGTGTTGCCTCAACGAACTCTGGTTTAGAACCAACACTAGTACCGCAGAACACACATATGTTTACAACTCGTCTTCTTGAATTGGCTTCCATTTTTACTCTGGATGTATTCAAGAGTGAAATGATGAGTTGAATTTATAACACCTGAAAAAGGGTGAGAAATAATAGCACTAGTAATTGCCAAATGACAATTATTAGTGAAACAGTAGAATAGATCGTGAAAGTCAAAAAGTATGGATCCTGTCGGAGAAAATAAAAGAAAATAACAAAACAAATCACAATTATTAGTTAAAGACAAAGAAAATAATATTTACAGAAAGTAACAGCTTGAATGACGTCTATGCATCAGGGACAAGCTTCCCATCCAATTTTCTTATAAATTGGCAAACATGGTCTTTTAAAGTCAGATTCCTGAGACTATATTGTTGTCTTTCTTGTCGGAATTGTGTATATAACATGTGAATTGCATGATGCACATATCCACTGGAATGCGTCTCAAGAGTCTTAGATATGTCATCCAAAGACTCCTTACTCAAACCATCCCTAATGAATTTAATCTTATATTCACGGTTATCAGATACCATTTCTAAAGAACGACAACATGTATTACATGTCATGCGAGCACATTTATAACAAACACTCATTCTTTTAGCTCTTCTCTTTTTAGCATAGGTGCTTCTTCCTATACCTGGCAGATATGAAATAAAAGAGTTAGAAGACTCACCTGCCAATCGGATTCGTGTTTCAATAATCCAAAAAATGTCATTAGGAATACCTTTGATCATCATTAGTCTCATACGTTCCAAGCGAGCTTTGTAAAATTTCATCAGAGAGTTTTGAGGGAGAGAAGGAAATTGCTTGTGAAGATTTGTGAGAACGTCTTCCATCCTGAAATGTGACTTTACCTACACAAATCACACAAAAATAAAACACACTAAATCTGAATATATACACAAATTGCATGGGTTGCCTCCCAGCTAGCGCTAAGTTTAACGTCGTCAGCTAGACAAGACTGCCCGAATGTTAGGTTGGATCTGAAAGTGTGACACTTTCTTTTTGTCGCTCAATTGATTCTCCCCAGTAGTGCTTGACACGCTGTCTGTTAACTTTGAATGTGTTGTTGGACTTGGGGTTGTATATCTCAACAACTCCGTATGGTAAAACCTGAGTAATCACAAATGGACCTGACCATTTTGATTTCAGCTTTCCAGGGAAAAGTTTCAACCGTGAATCGTATAACAACATCTGCTGCCCTAGCTCTAGTTTTCTGCGCACTATTTTTTTATAATGCCATTTTTTCGTCTTTTCTTTGTATATTCTAGCATTCTCATAAGCTTGTAGGTGAAATTCCTCCAATTCGTTGAGTTGGTGGAGCCGTTTTTCTCCTGCAGCTTGTGGATCAAGATTCAACTTCATCAGTGCCCAGTACGCCTTGTGTTCAAGCTCAACTAGCAGATGACACGCTTTCCCAAACACCATTCGATATGGGGACATACCAATGGGTGTCTTGTAAGCTGTCCGGTAGGCCCATAGTGCATCATCCAGTTTTTCAGACCAGTCATTCCTCGTTGATCCAACAGTTCTTTCCAAATTCTTTTGATCTCTCTGTTTGAAACTTCAACCTGTCCATTTGACTGTGGATGGTAAGCAGTTGCAACTTTATGAGTAACTCCGTATTTGGATAGGAGTGCATCGAAGTATCTGTTGCAGAAATATGTGCCACCATCACTGATAATCGCCCGAGGTGTTCTGAAGCGAGTGAAAATATTCTTTTTAAGGAATTTTATCACCACTTTTGAATCATTTGATGGCAGTGCTATTGCTTCAACCCATTTGGAGACGTAGTCTACTGCAACAAGTATGTACAGGTTTCTGAATGATGGAACAAAGGGTCCCATAAAATCAATCCCCCATACGTCAAATATCTCACTTCCAGAATATTTTACAGAGGTCCTTCATTTCTCCTCGAAATATTTCCCGTTCTTTGGCACCTGTCACATTGAAGAGCAAATAAGTAAGCATCTTTAAACAGAGTGGGCCAGAACAAACTTGATTATAGGACTTTGGCTGCAGTTTTATTTCCGCTGAAGTGTCCGCCGTATGGTGATGAATGAAAATATTGCAGAACACTATTGACCTCCTCCTGTGGAACACAACGTCTCAGTAATTGATCAGCACGGCGTTTGAACAGGTACGGCTCATCCCAGACATAGTGCTTGACTTCTTTGAAGAATTTCTTCCGTTGCTGAGTTGTCCATTCCAACGGCCATTTTCCCGATACTATGTAGTTGACATAGTCAGCATACCAAAGGACATCATGCTGTTTCATGGCAAACAATTGTTCATCTGGAAAAGGTTCTTTGATTGTCAGTTCATTGCTAGCTATTTCTCCATTCTCGAGCCTCGATAAGTGATCTGCCACTTGATTTTCTGTCCATTTTCTGTCTCTGATCTCCATATCAAATTCTTGCAGTAGAAGTATCCAATGGATCAATCTGGGTTTGGCATCTTTCTTCGCGATCAGGTATTTGATTGTTGAATGATCTGTGTAGACCACCATTTTGGGACCCAACATATTGGAGCAGAATTTATCAAAAACAAACACAACTGCAAGCAAATTTTTTTAGTGGTTGTATAGTTGAGTTGTGATTCATTCAGAGTTCTGCTGGAGTAGTAAATGGTATGGAAAATCTTTACTTTGCGTTGTCCCAAATCTGCACCTACAGCAAAATCACTAGCATCGCACATTACCTTAAATGGAATGGTCCAATCTTGTGCTACTATGATAGGGGCAGAGACCAGCTTCTCTTTCAAGATCTCAAAAGTTTCGTGGCATTCTTTGGTGAAGTTGAAAGGCACATCTTTCTCGAGAAGATTGCACAGAGGTTTAGCAATCTTTGAGAAGTCTTTGATAAATCTCCTGTAAAAGCATGCATGCCCGAGAAAACTCTAAATCCCTTTGACAGATGTTGGTGGAGGTAGTTTTTTAATTGTCTTGATCTTTTTTTTTTGTCTACCTCGATTCCCTTTTGTGAGATCTGATATCCCAGAATAATGTCTTTCTGCACCATGAAGTGACATTTCTCCTAATTGAGTACCAGGTTGGTATTTCCGCACCTTTGTAACACTTGTTCTAGATTTTGCAAGCAGTGGTCGAAAGAGTCTCCAAACACAGAGAAATCATCCATGAAAACCTTCATACTTTGTTCCAGCATGTCCGAGAAGATGGCCATCATGCAACG
Organism: Zanthoxylum bungeanum; assembly: GCA_019454045.1. Lineage (NCBI taxonomy): Eukaryota > Viridiplantae > Streptophyta > Magnoliopsida > Sapindales > Rutaceae > Zanthoxylum > Zanthoxylum bungeanum. The sequence goes on along the minus strand of SKCR01017400.1, from coordinate 12,563 downwards.
TTGAAATGTGGCAGGAGCATTACGTAGTCCAAATGGCATCCTGCAGAAAGCAAAAGTTCATACAGACATGTAAAATTGGTTTTCTTCTGATCTTCTGGGGTGATGGTAATCTGATTGTACCCCGAGTATCCATCCAGAAAATAATAGAACTCATGTCCCGCAAATCTGTCAAGCATATGGTCAATGAATGGCAGCAGAAAATGATCTTTCCTTGTTGCTTTGTTCAGCTTCCTATAGTCCATGCATACTCTTCATCCAGTCACCGTCCTTGTTGGGATCAACTCGTTCTTTTCATTTGTGACTACAGTAATTCCTCATTTCTTTGGCACATATTGCATAGGACTCACCCAAGTACTGTTAGAGATGGGGTAGATGATGTTGGCATCCAACCATTTGATAATTTCTTTCCTCACGACCTCCTTCATGATTGGATTTAGTCTCCGTTAATGCTCTACTGTGGCTTTGTACTCGTCGTTCATCAGAATTTTATGCATGCAAAATGATAGACTAATGCCTCGAATGTCTGCTATAGTCCAGCCAATGGCTTTCTTGTGTTCTCGTAACACTCTCAGTAACTTTTCTTCCTGCTCCAATGTTAGCGAAGAAGAAATAATCACAGGTAATTCAGAAGAAATTACTAAGAATTCATACCTGAGATGGCTCGGAAGTAACTTTCTTCCTGCTCGAATGATTCGCTCCTTTTTTGGTAGTTCCATACTTTCCACTTGTGGTGTCGATTTGAAGCGAAACGGCTTGTCAAGATAGTTGATACATTCTAGAATTTCAGCATCTAGCTCGCTGTCAGTCATGTTGGTGATGCAAGCTTCAAATTTATCCATGGGAGGTGGCATTACATCATTATCCTGGATGATACTATCAACAACGTCAATTCTGAAACATTCCTCATCCTTTTCATCACTCGGGAATTTCATGGCTTTGAAAACATTGAAGGTAACTTCTTGGTCCTGCACTTTCATAGTTAGTTCTCATTTTTGTACATCAATAACAGTTCGACCTGTAGCAAAGAATGGTCTCCCCAGGATGATAGGTAAATCTTTGTCTTCCTCCATGTCAAGGATAATGAAATCTGCTGGGAGAATGAGTTTGTCGACTTTGACCAGCACATCTTCAACTACTCCTCTCGAAAATGGGAGCGTTCTATCAGCAAGTTGCAGAGAGACTGAGGTGGGCATTGCTTCTCCAATTTGCGGTTTCCTGTAAATAGAAAAAGACATCAAATTAACACTTGCACCTAAATCACATAAAGCCTTACCGATATAATATTCTCCAATGGTGGATGAGACAGTAAAACTGTCAGGATCTTTCAACTTTTGGGGAAGTTTCCTCTGAATGATAGTGTTGTATTCTTCTGTCAATGCTATTGTCTCGTAATATCCCAATCTATGCTTTCGTGAAAGAATATCTTTCATGAATTTGACATAGCTGGGCATTTCTTCCAACGCTTCTGCAAATGGAATGTTGATGTGCAGCTTTTTAAAGATCTCCAAGAATCGAGCAAACTTCTTGTCCAGTTTGTTTTTCTGGAGACGCTGTGGAAAAGATGGAGGTGGAGTGAATTTTTCTTGATCTTTTTCATTTGCTTCTTTTTCCTCCATCTGTGGAACTGCTTCATTTTGAACTTCTTCAATGGATGCCTTGATTCCAACATCTTTGTTGATTTCAGTACCGCTTTTCAAAGTAATGGCTTGACATTGCTACTTCCCTCTGTTCCTTGGATTTGGTTATGTGTTGCTAGGAAGGTTACCTGGCGGTCTGTAACTCTGAGCATGGGCCAATTGTCCAACTTGATTTTCCAGTGCTTTTATAGATGATGATTGGCTCTGAAACATAGCATCATATTTTTTTAATTGAGCTAGCACTTCCGCTATTCCTGGTTCATTTGTATGCTCCTGGCCTTTGTTCTGTTGTTGAAATCCAGGTGGTGGATAATTATTTTGCCCCGAATTGTTGCTCCATGCGAAATTGGGATTATTCCTCCACCATGGGTTGTAGGTGTTGGAATATGGATTATTCTCATGTCTGTTGAAATTGTTGACATAATTAACCGTCTCTTCATGTTGGTTTGGCTCTGGTACTCCTCCATATGGTGAATTTGTAGATCCAATATTGCCTTGCATGCTAAGAGTTTCCATGAATTTGTATATCTGATCCAGCTTGCCATTCACTGCTGTGTTGGCTCCAACTTCATAAATTCCAGAGATTCTTTGAATCATGCTCCTTTCTGTTGGCCACAATGAATTGTTGTTAGCCATTTCTTCAATTAGGTCTCATGCCTGATCTTCTCATTTTGCCATTAAAGCTCCTCCAGCAACAGTATCAATTGTGGTTCTCATAAGTCCAGAAAGTCCATTGTAGAAAGTTTGGGCTTGTAGCCACTTTGCAATCTCATGGTGAGGATATTTTCTGAGCAAATCCTTATACTTTTCCCAAGCTTCATAAAGAGATTCTGAATCTTGTTGCATAAAGGATGTGATGTCATTCCTCAGCTTTGCAGTTCTGGCTGGTGGAAAGTACTTTGCAAGAAATTTGGTGGCTAGAGTGTTCCAAGTTGTTATGGAACTTGCTGGTAGTGAATGTAGCCAAGCGTTAGCTCTGTCTTTCAAGGAATATGGAAAAAAACGCAGTCTTATTGCTTCTTCAGCCGCTCGGTTATAATTGAAAGTGCCACAAACTTCCAGGAAGTTGCTGATGTGGGCATTAGGATCTTCAGTTGCATTCCCCCCAAACTGAACTGACTGTTGTATCATCTGGATCATGTTTTGATATCACACGCATTTACTGGTAAGAGAGGAAGTACAATACAGGAAATGAAGTCGTCAACCACCGGAATGGTTCTGTCTCGAATGAGAATTGGTGGTGCAACCTCTAAAGGTTCAGGTTCCATGTTGATAAGTGTTTCTTGGCCTTCTCGCCTTTCCCTTCTCAACTGTCTGATGGTTCTTTCAATATCTGGGTCAAGCGGTCGGATTTCAAAGCTTCTTTTTCGTCTCATATAGTGTCTGAGAACCTGAAACACAAGAAAACAAAAATAATAAGTAAAACGAAATTAGACACAAGTAACGTATTTAACCCCAAAACTAATAGTGAAAGATAAATAAGTCCCTGGAAACGGCGCCAAAAACTTGATCGGCATAATCACACGCGTATAAAGCAAGCGCACGTATCGTTCAAGTAGTATAAAAAGAATTGATTCCACGAGGACTTAATACCTAAGCTATTAATTTATGAAGCCAAATTATTACAAGTATCTAATGGATTGGTAGTTTGATTGGATGGTGACTTTAAACTTAAAACAAGTAGATGAAATTGCACAAAAGTAAATTGATGAAAATTCAACATTATGAAACCATCCAGGGTTGTGAATATTTCTAATATCTTTAAAAGATGAAGTGGTTATCTTACGTTTGTGCAATATATTGATTTATTAACCTGGAACACGAAAATATGTAAAATCCTTTTCCGATTTCAACCAAATTACCAGAATTAATCATATTCCTATGTCAACCAAGTTACCTGAATTCATTAAGATTAAGTTCCAATTATGGCTACCCCCGCCCGACAGGTATATTTCTATCCTGTAAGGAAATATATTAAAGGTTTATCTATCCTCAAGGAAGATAGTGGGTTATTGAGTCTAAGGTTTAAACCTAAAATTTCTTTTCCAAGTTTATTTTAAGTTTACCAGATCAATCTTATTAATGGCCAGTTAACAAAAAGCATTAAGACTAAGACTCAATAAATAAACCTTTATATTACCCAAACCATAAAATAACCATTTATAAACCAGTGATATTGGAAATCATCACAACCCCAGATAACGGGCTTAATTACAACACATATCTAAGGCTAGTAAAAGCTTAAATAAAATAAAAGACATAAAATAAAAGCTGGAAATTAAAAACGTAAATAAACAATAAAGAAAATGCTGGGGGTTAGATGATCCACTTTTAATATTTCAAAATTAGAAATCTCCCTTATTGTCAATGTTTACCGATTAATTAATTATATTTAACCAGACCATAAAAGCGGTAATTCCATTTGTCTCAATTAAATCCAACCGACCATATAGGCGGTAACAAGGTTATTACCTGAACTGACCATATAGGCGGAAACTACGTCTGAAATGTAAAACTGACCATATAGGCGGTAACTAATTAATCCAAATTTTAATTAAAATAAGGTAGATTAATCTAATTTATTATATTAAAAGTCTCACCTTTTCACCCCAGCAGAATGAGATTACCTGCTCATGCTGTAAATGAAAACACACAAAATTTTATTAATTAAATAAAAAGAAAATACAAGAAAACTTAAATAAATACACAAGACACTTTCCTTTAGGTTTTCCTGGAGAAATTCCTCCAAAGAAAGCATGAAAAATTTACAAAGTTTAGCTTGGTATTTATAGGCAAATCTAAAGGCTTCCACTAATTTCTCCACCAATTGCTCCACCAAACATGGCATCAAACATGGCACCAAACATGGCACCAAATCCTCCACCAAACATGCAAGCATGTTTGGTGGAAGTTTGACAATTTTTATTTTATTATTTTTTTTATTTTGAAAATGACTTAAATAATTACACATAACATACTTTCGAATATTTTATCAATTTCGGTCATGGAACCTTCAGAATTCGAAATTATTATAAACTTCAATGTTGTAGATATTTCAGTCTTCTTTAATCTGGAACTTGAATCACCTCAATCTGGTATCGGAGTAAAATGTTATGGTCCAAATACGACAATTACGCAAAGTTGGAATATCCGAAATTGCACTTCGTTAGAACGCCATTTCAAGTTTCCAATCTCCAAAATCAAAATGTCAAGTCCAGTTTTTGCCCTTATTTTTTCCACATTTCGTCCTAAATGATTCCATTGAGTCCCAATTTTATTTTATCTTTAAAATAAACTAAAACACATCAAAACGTTCATCAAACCCGAGAAACTAAACAAAATATTAGGAAAAAGGGGCGGTAAATATTGTTATATTTTCCGCTCATTAGACACGTTGTGTCATCTAAAGGTATTAAGGTTGAAAAGGCAAAAATAGAGGTAATTTCTAAATTACCATCACCAAGAACAGTCAGGGACATTCGTTCTTTTTTATTACAGGATTTTATAGGAGGTTCATTAAAAAAATTTAGTACCATATCCAGGCCCCTATGTAACCTCCTATTAAAAGATGCAACATTTGAATGGACAGAAGAGTGTCAAAAATCATTTGAAACAATTATCAGTCTTTTGACTTCTGCTCCTATTATGCAATCCCCTGATTGGTCCTTGTCTTTTGAGCTAATGTGTGATGCTAGTGATTATGCAGTTGGAGCAGTGCTAGGATAGAGAAAGGAAGGTAAGCAGCATGTAATATATTATGCAAGTAGAACTTTAAACAGTGCATAAATGAATTACACTACCACAGAAAAAGAACTACTTGTTGTAATATTTGCATTGGATAAATTTCGATCATATTTAATCGGTTCTTCAAGCGTTGTTTACTCTGATCATGTTGCTGTTAGATAATTGATGTAAAAACATGATGCCAAGCCAACATTAATACGGTGGATTTTTTTGCTTCAATAATTCAATCTCACAATCAAAGATAAAAAAGGGCATAGAACGTGGTTGCAGATCACTTATCGAGACTCACAAACGAGTCACTAATTGATACCACTCCTATCAATGATTATTTTCCTGATGAATTCTTATTCTCTGTAAACATAATGCTTTGGCATGCTAATATTGTCAATTTTCTTGCAATAAGGAATATACCTCCAGACTGGAGCCAACAAGATATGAGGAAATTTTTGACTGAAGTCAAAAGATTCTATTGGGATAATCCATATCTGTTTAAATGCTGCCCTGATCAAATTTTCAGACGATGCATACCGGACAGTGAGATAAGTGGTGTTATTTAGTTTTGTCATTCAGAAGCATGTGGAGGTTATTTTTCATCTAAGAAAATCGCTACAAAAATCTTACAAAGTGGATTTTATTGGCCCATCATTTTTAAAGATACACATACTTTCTGCAAAACTTGCGAAAACTGTCAAAAGTTGGGATCCAATTCAAAAAGAAACATGATGCCTTTAAATCCCATCCTGGTCGTCGAAATCTTTGATTGTTGGGGGTTAGATTTCATGGGCCCATTTCCACCATCATTTGGATTTTTATATATCTTAGTTGCAGTTGATTATGTCCCAAAATGGGTCGAGACAATTCCTTGTCGGAACAATGATCACACAACTGTGATCAAATTTATAAAAGAAAACATGTTGAGTCGATTTGGAATCCCTCAGGCCATCATAAGTGATGGAGGTAAACACTTTTGTAATAGACCCTTTGAGTCCTTAATGAAAAAGTATGGAGTCACACACAAAGTTTCCACCTCTTATCATCCCCAGACAAACGGACAAGTTTAATTAATGAATAGGGAAATTAAACAAATTTTAGAAAAAATGGTTAACCCAAATCGCAATAATTGGTCTCTTCGACTAACTGATGCACTCTAGGCATATCGAACAGATTTCAAAACATCTTTGGGAATGTCACCATATCGTCTAATTTATGGAAAACCTTGTCATTTGCCTGTAGAACTTGATCATAAAGCATTTTGGGATATTAAAGCATTCAATTCAAACCTTGAAAATGCTAGTCATGAACGTAAATTGCAACTAAATGAACTTGAAGAGTTAATGAATGATTCATATGAGAACATAAAAATTCTAAAGCTAAAACTAAGGCCTTTCATGATAGTCGAATTTCACGAAAAATATTTGAAGTTGCAAAAAGTTTTGCTTTATAATTCCCATCTTCATTTATTTCCTGGAAAATTAAAATCCAAATGGAGTGGCCCATTTATTGTGACACACGTTTATCCATATGGGGCTATTGACATTGAGAATCCTATGGATGGTGATATATTTAAAGTAAATGGACATCGTCTGGAACCTTTTTTGGAGTGCTCAAAATTTCAGGAAACGTTTTTCCTGTCAAACCCAATATACCTTGATTGATGTAATTTCTTTTATTTTCTATTTAATATTTCTCTAATTTCCATTTTTCTTAGTTTTGCAGCATTTTTTTTTTTTTATTTTTTTATCTCACACCCCGGTAAAGCAGCGGATAACGGTACTCCGTGACTCAAAGTCGGTTATTTCAGTTTCCTAAAATTACTGATACCCTACAAACCAAAGAAAGGAAGAAACTTTCGCAAACCTCCGTAAACATTTTCCTTCTCTTCCCCAAAATGCTATGATAAAAATTTACAAAGCACGTACAAAATGAATGAGACTTCTTATGATTCATGGTATTCCTTGTGATATTCGTTGGGTAATTGAAGAAAAAGTTCGCTTAGCAGATGACTAATCTGACTCCTTCATTCCTTACATGCATGGTTCAGGGAAAATCACCTATTCTAAAAAATGAAGAGCTAAACAATTAGGTGTTTGTTATAAGTGTGCATGTTGTACGTGCAACACTCGTTGTCGTTCTTTAGGAATGATGTCTCATAATCGCGAAGATAAAATTCAATTCATTAGAGATGGACTAAGTAAAGAGCCTTTTGATGATATATCATTGACTCTTGAGACGCATCATAGTGGATATGTTCATCGTGAAATTCATAGATTACACACATAATTTCAAAAAGAAAGACAACAATACATTCTCGGGAATCTGACTTTAAAAGACCATGTTTGCCAATTTATAAGAAAGTTGGATGAGACGTTTATCCCCAACCCATAGAGGGTGTTCAAGCCGCTACTGGACGTAAAATCAAAGGAAGATGTGAGCCACAATCACAACTACCAGTATATATTTTTTTAAATTATTACATTGATTTCCTTTACTTTAAATTATTGTTTTGATTTACTTTTTACCGACAGTATCTAACTTTTTTGTTCACGATCTATTTTCCTAATAATTGTCATTTTACAGGTATTAGTGTACTTATTACTCACCATTTTCAGGATCTATAAATTCAGTTCATCACTTATCTCTCTCTTCAATACATCTAGCTAAGAGAGATAGCACAAATGGAGACAACTTCAAAACGACGATTCATTAATATCTGTGTGTTTTGTGAAACTAGCTCCGGAACTAAACCAGAATTTGTCGAGACTGTGAGAGAATTGGGTAGAGTTATGGCAAACAGAAACATGCACTTAGTATATGACGGTGGCAATCTTGGATTGATTGGGTGTATTTCAAAAGCTGTACAGGAAGGTGACAGTCAAGTTTTGGGGATCATTCCAAAACCCTTAACAGAGGACAACATCATCGGAAAATCAAATGGAGAAGAATGCATTGTCCCAGATATATCTGAAAGACTCACTGAAATGATCAATCATACTGATGCTTTATTGTTTTACCAGGTGGTCTAGGAACGTTGGAAGAAATATTCACAGTTGAGTCATGGTCAAACTTGAATATTCATAAAAAAAAACCCATTGGGCTGTTTAATGTTAATGGATTTTTCGATTTTCTTTTTGTATTTCTTGAAGATGCCAAAAGAAATGGGTTTATTTCAAAACTGGTAAGAGATATCTTTCTAACTGCAAGAAAAACCGATGATTTAATTGACCAACTCTTAGCTTATAAAACAAGAATCGACCATATTCTTTCCAAGTTGAACTGGTCTGGTAACGATCGTGGCAAAAAGCGCAAAGTAAACCTGGACATTAATCTGTAATCTTTAGTTGTAGATGTAACTGTCTATTCCACAATAACCAGGTGATATCTTCTAAACTCTACTTCTCTTTCTTTAAACATTGGTTAGGGTGAGAGGATAATTTACTAGATAATTTTCATGTTTCATTGATGTTTTTAATTACAAAAAAAAAGTTTTTACTTTGTTGTTATTTTGTGTGTAAGAATATATATCCATATATATACACACAAACTAACAACAATTTTTTTTCTAAATCAAGTGGAATTTTTGTTCAGAGGTGGCTGTGTAAGAAGTTTTCACTCCTGAGACGCATCTCAATATAATTCGTAACAAGTTATTTGTTGTTCCTTTCTTTTTGAATCATTTAAATTTGTGAATTCTCCATAACATTGATTAAATTTGATCTTTATATGCTCATCTGACAGATATTATCAATAACATGGTAAGATATGATCATGGGTGGTAAGTGAAAATTCTATAATATTCAGTTCTCTAGTTTGTTGGAGGTAACACCTAAAGGCAGTGAAATTTATATACAACAAAAATAATTTACACAAAAGAGGAGTTTGAATAAAGTTCATTTTCGAAGCCTTTTTAACTCGAGCAATTAAGTCCGTAGGGGTGTCTTAACACTTAGTACCCTAAGGCCAACTGGTCTGGGAATTACTGGCCCAAAGCTCGTTACAAGGGTTAAAAAGAAAGCTTAAGGGAATCAGAAACTTTTTTTATTTGAGATACGAGCAATTAAGTCCTTAGGGGTGTCTTAACACCTAGTGCCCTAAAATCAAGTGGTGTGGGAGTCACTGGCCCAAAGTTCGATATATGGATTGAAGATATGTGTAGGCACTGCATTTTGCATGTAAGTCCCTATGATGAGTCTCATTTGGAGACACTACCTTTTAAGTCACGGAAGTTGCGGGAAACAAATGTCGGAAGGGGAAATTCAGAATAAGTATGTCATCGGATTCAATTCACATGTTCACTGCTTTCTTTCGTGCTGCGTTCATGAACACGTTCTAACGTCAAGCAGATTGCGGGCGTTCGTGTAGCATTCGAACCGGCGTTCGAACGGTGTCGGTACTTCTGGTTTTCTTGCTAGCCTCGCGACCCAAGCCCATTTAGCCCACCAAAACCCACCCAAAATAATTAAAACACATGTCACAAATTGAAATAATATCCTCCCTAAATTAAATAATTCACATACCTAAATAAAACAAATCAAATATATGATCTTCCTAATTAAGCCAAATCATGTCCCCAATTAACTAGATATTTTCCTTGTGAGACACTAATTAGGAGATACCACTCATGATTACATTGATTCCTTTCCTATTCACACAAGAGAAACCCTAGCCTTTGCCTATAAAAGAAACACAAATCCAACCCCTACACTCCCCTAGCTCATTCACACACAAAAAAAAAACTCCTAGCACCACACGCCCAAAACAACAAGTAACAAAGAATTTTCTCTTCTCCTCCTCTCTCTCTAGCAACCGAAACACTCCCCCAAAACAACCAAGGATCTAGGGGTGAGCATCGGTTCCGGTTCTACCCGGAACCGGTTGGAATCGGACCGATTTTTCGGGTTTGGAACCGGAACCGGTTGTAATCGGGTAGGTTCCGGTTCCAAATATGAAGGAACCGATTTTATCCGGGTAGGTTCCGGTTCCAAAATAGTCGGAACCGGAACCGGACCATGGAACCGGTTTATATGAACATAAATTTTAAACATTTGGCGTTCATTATTTAATTGTACAAATTTTAAAGAGTCGTCAGTTCATATAGCAATATTTTAGTGTTTCTTTCAAGTATATATAGAATATATGTGTGTATATATAGAATGTATGTGTGTATGTGTTTTGTGTGTACCTAGACTGTTGTAAATGTTAAGTTTGAAACTTTGGTGCATTATCTTTGCTTAAAGCTTGATGAATTAGCATTCTTAGTAAGTCTAACATAAGTATAATGAAAATCTATATATAACTAATGATATCAATAATCAAATATTTTGAAAGAAAATAATGGGCTATTGTATAACCTTTCGTTCTTGAGCTTCCGCACTCCGATTTGGTCCTTGTTTTTTCGTACGGACTCGCATCAAAATGTAGTTTTCATTAAAATATTTTAAAATAGGGTAATTCGAAACCGGACCGGAACCGGACCGGAACCGAATTGGAACCGAATAATAGGGTACCCTGTTTAATTGGGTAGGTTCCGGTTCCACTTAGTGCGGAACTGAATTTTTCCGGGTAGGTTCCGGTTCTATACAGAACCGGAACCGAAACCGGTTTTGCTCACCACTACAAGGATCACCACCGAAATTCACCCCCAAAACTGCCCCCCCGAATCACCGAAAATTCCCCCCAAAACTGCACTGCAGTGACCGAAAAAATCACCTCCAAACAGTAGCCCAATTACCAAAAACAGTAGACAAAAATTACACTTTAAAACCCTTAAATTACCGCATAAAACAACACTCACAATACCCCTTAAAAAATGCAAGAAAAATCCCTTAATACAGTGAAAATAGTGACCAGAAAATACAGCAAAAACAGTAACAAAACAGAGGAAATGGGGATCCAAAATCGCGAGGCAACGAACGAGAGCAGTGGACCAGTGAACCAGAGGAGTTGCGGAGCATCAACCCTTCCGACGGCCGTGTAACGCGGTTTCAAGATACGACCTAAGAGTTTAGACCTGAGGGCACATTCTTTATTATTATCTCTCGTTTTTTTTTTCTTTTATTTTTCATTTATTTTAATACTTTATTACATGTGAGTATTATAGATTGATGCATGATGTGAATTCCGGATGAACGAAATATGTGGTCTCTCTTGTGGTATATCGGATGGAAACCCGACATAAATTCCGTAACCGAATCCGAATGGACGGTAGTGCGGTCTGTACTCGGGATACAATGCCACGTACCGCTTGAGAGACACACATATTTCGTTTCATCCAACTTTGTATTTAAGCATGATTTAGTCGTTTTCGCTTGATTTTATCTTGTTTATTTATTATCTGCCATTTACTTTCTGTAAGTTATTTGTTTGTGTATTGATGATGCGGTGTGCATGGGCTAACTAGGGTGGATTAAAGGTCATCTATTCGAGGGAAAATGCCTAAAGGCTACCTTTACCACGATGTTTTGCCGCGCCGGATGAAGTATGTTTGATTGAATGTGAGATATGTTTAATCAGACATACGAAGTTCCACATCATTGTCTTATTCATTTTTATGCATAGTAATATAATGCGCATGGGCTAACTAGGGTGGATTAAAGGTCATCTATTCGAGGGAAAATACCTAATAGGCTACCTTTACCACGATGTTTTACCGCGCCTTTTGTTATGTCATTGACCTTTTGCATATCATTGCTCTATTTACGCATGTATTGCATTCTAGTGCGCATGGGCTAACTAGGGTGGATTAAAGGTCCTCTGTTCGAGGGAAAATGCCTAAAGGCTACCTTTACCATGATGTTTTGCCGCGTCGGATGAGGTATACTCAATTGAATGGGAATGAGTTCAATCGGGCACACGGGGTCCTACATTGTACATTTGTGTATGTGTTTGCGTCGTCTATCATGCATCAGGTCATGTCCCGTTCGAATGCGTTCTCGAACGCTATACAAACGTGAACCTTCTGTTTCCCGTTCGAACGTGTTTATGAATGCTACTCGAATGCGCATGCATTTTGTTTCATCAGGTCTTGTCCCGTTCGAACACGTTCTCAAATGTTATACGAACGTGAACCTTCTGTTTACCGTTCGAACGCGTTTACGAATGCTACTCGAATGCGCATACGTTTTGTTTCATCAGGTCTTGTCCCTTTCGAACACGTTCTCAAACGCTATACGAATGCGAAACTTA
>SKCR01017399.1:0-44334 GCA_019454045.1 Zanthoxylum bungeanum | reverse complement strand
ATCAATGTAAGTATTCCGCTATCTTCGTTGATGTATTCACGCATTATTTCATGTCTTGATTTGATCTTGGGACCTTAGAATAAACCAACAAATCTAACCATAACATTCTTCTTCTTATTTCATCTATTTAACTCTTGTTTTCTCTTTGCTATGTTTCAACTACTATCAATTATGACCATCATGTCTTCATATCTCTATCTCTATGTGGGGCTTAGGACTTCATAGTTCATGATTAAGATCTTTATATACTATAATTTTATCATCATAGTTTTCTGGTATCTCTTAAATCCAAGACATTGATTCTTGACATATCTCTGACGGTTTCTTTGGTTGGCTAACACTTATGGGATAAATCGTTGTCATGTCTATGACATGTATTTAGTACGGAATAGGTAATCAAAGCTTAAATGTAAATTTTTTGTCCTTATTGTTAATGATGACGATTTGATTTTTGGTTGATGTCCATACTCAGTTTCCTCAGTTCTTTTATATCACGCTCTAACTAAATTTGTGCCCGGTGGTACTTTGCCTTATTTCTAGCTAAGTACATTACGTAGAAACTTATTGGTTATACTCATTACCTTCGTTTCGTCTCTTATCCAATAGAGTTCCAGTCTTATTTCGACGCTGAGAAAACTTTTTGTTACGCACTTTTGTCGTTGCTTATCTAATATTCTTTTCTATTGTCGTCTTATCTCGGTAGTTTCACCTCCAAACCTTTGTACTTAAGTTCTTTTCGTCTTCTTTCTTTCTCTATTCTATTCCTGAAACTTCTGTGAACTACATCTTTATTTTCTTACCCCAAGGGTATTATCCATCAAATGAAATTTTTGAAACCTCGTAGGATACTGTAATACGTCATAGATTCACTGGTTTCTAGGAATATCATCGGGACAAACATCGTGGTCCATTCTTACTGCTGTTTTCTAATAAGGGTTGTGAGGGTGGGTGTAGGCACTGCATTTTTACATATAAGTCCCGATGATGAGTCTCCTACGGAGGTACTCCTCTTTATGTTTTGGAAGCCGTGGGAAATAGAGGTCAGAAGGGAAAAGTCAGAAATTGATATCTTGTTGGACTAAATTCATTTGCTTAGCTGTGGGTTCGCTCGTTGGACCTCTGTTTTAAAATTCAACCTCAGCCCAAACCCCCGCAAGCCACACAACAAGCCCACACACCACCAAGCCACACACCAAGCCCACCAAAAAGAACCAAACCCACGCCCAAAGGACCTAATTCACGCCCATTACCATTCAAAATAATAATTAACACATTAAACACATGCTAAAATCAAAACAAATCACCTACCCAAATTAAAGAAATCAAATCAAATCAAATTAAATCATATTCCTAATTAAAAGAGATCAAATCAAATCAAACCAAATCACATCCCTAATTAAATAGATTTTTCCTTATAGCACACTAATTAGGAGATATCCCTCATAATTGCAATATTCTTTCCCTTCCCGTACGAGGACAAGCTCCAACCATTTGCCTATAAAAAGAAACCTAAACCCAACCTTGAAAGCCCTGGCTCATTCTCACGAAAACACAAAGAAAATAACCTAAAGAATTCACGCCCAAGCTCTCCAGAATTCCCCTCATTGCCGTATAAACACCACCGAAAATACCTCTGAAACCAAACCACAAAACTGCTGCACACAACCCCCATCCACTTCACCGAATAGCACTAAAAAACCAGCCCTCACATTCACCGTAAATCACAGCCCAACCATCCCTCTCATTCACCACAAAATAGTTCCCAGAAATAGCCCCCCAAACTGCCGCACATTACCCCCTGAATTACACCCTGAAACTTCCACAAATCACCCCTGCAAACAGCCCAATATCACCGAAATTATGCCCCTGAAACATAGCCCCATATCACCAAATTCTAGCCCCTGAAAAATAGTCCAGTTTCAACGCAAAAATCACATAAATCTGCACTATATTACCGAAAAATAGTGACAAGAAAATATAGCAAAAACAACAGTGAAACAGAGTAAAATAGCAGCCTAAAACAGCGAGGCAATGAAAGAAAATGACGAACCAGTAAATCGGAAAAGTTACGGAGCACCAACCATTCCGACAGCCGTGTAATGCACTTCCAAAAGACGACTTAAGAGGTTAGACCTGAGGGCACCCTTTTTATTTATTCTCCTTTATTTTTCTTTATTTTCTTATTTTATTTCACATGAGTAATGTTGATTGGTGTATGCTATGACTTTCGGATGAATGGAATATGTGTTCTCTCTTGCGGTATATTAGATGGAAACCCAGATTTAAATTCCGTAGCTGAATCTGAATGGACGGTAATGCGGTTTGTACTTGGGAAACAACTCCACGTACCACTTGAGAGACACACATATTTTTTTTCATCCAATCTTATGTTTATTCATGATTTTGTCGTTTAGTATCTTATTATGCATGATTTAGTCGTTTAGTATGTTGTCTTCTTTTATGTATGATTTAGTTGGTTATTTCCAAGCATGATTAGTTATTTCCTTCGCATTAGGAATTTAATTTATATATGTTTGTTTAGGTTGTTACTTATTTTCGCGTTTGATAATTCAATATGTTCATGAGATTATTGTGTGCTTGCCGTTATTCTGACTAACTTTTATGCATGCAAACTTAGATTTAGGCTTTAATTTTATGCATGCAAACTTAGATATAGGTTTTACTTTCATGTATGCGAATTAGACTTATGGTATTCTTGCGTATGTAGGTTGCGTAGACTCGATTAGATTATTGCACAAATCTTTTTCATTACAAGCGGCATAAGTAAGGGACCATTCCGAACCCAAAGGTTTGAGGTCTTCCCTTGCGAGGGGTGAGTGCGGCCTTAAATCATTTTCCCAGTTCACACTGGGTGGCGACTACATTTTATTTCTCCGGTTTAATTCCCCCGTGTGCTATTCCGTACTCCCAACTAGGCCGCGAGCCTAGAACAGCGTCGTCAAATTCTGTGTCCTACAGTTTGGCGACTCCACTGGGATAGAGAATCGGCCCCGAAATAATGTCTTGTAATGTTTGTGATTTGTGGTTTAGTTGAACGTGTCTACCGTGGGTTGAAGTGGTTTAATCAAAGTCATTGTTAGAGCTAAGTAATGGTTTGGTGTCTTCCTTCATTCACTACCTTTTTATAAGGAAAAGCTGTGAAGGCACCTAGATAATCATTTACTCGAAGCTTACTGTGATGTACTAATTTGGAGGACTTGTTGTTTATTCCCGTCACCAAGGCGATAAGAGCCTAAGAGGCTTGGGTATTTAAGAGAGTTCGCTCCACCCTCCCTCTGGGGAATCTACAATGAGAAATCCATTTGACAGTCCGTCACGCACCATAACTCATTGGCACGTACCTTAGCATATAAAAAAGGTGTGCTCACTTGGTCGCTTGAACCCTTGAGTGGGGAGTCCTAGTTGTGGGCAATCCTTCACCGGCGAGAGCCTTTGTCTATACCCCTATAAACCCGCACATGAACTGTAGTTGTAGGACTAATAGAAACTATCCCTTTATACTTGCGTTTAGGACCATCGTCATTTGGATTCAGTTGGACTTTTTATCATTAGGTATGAGCTTGTTGGGCCATTTAAACTGGGACGAGTCCGTGCTTTATGGAAATCGAGCCAAAAGCTTCTAAAATGCCGATGGGCCATTTTGCGTTTGGGCCTCTTATCATTTGAAGTCGTTTAGCCATGTTATCGCAAAAGTGTAAACCTGTTGGGCCTTTTTCAACTTGGACAAGTTTGTACCGCGTAATAGTATGATTGAATGCTTTGGAATGATAATGGACCGGCTTATACATTCCATGTATCGCACTCATACATGCTGACTCACAGTTTTAAAAGACATCATATATATCCGTTGGGTTAGGGAATGGGGAAGACTCGTCAAAAGACCATTAGCCAACATGAGTGAATCAGTTAACGAAGGATCTCATATGGATCAGCTAGAAGTTAATGTCACTAAGGTTACCGAGCAACTGCAAGCTTTGACTGCTATGACTAATATGGTTATGCCCCGCGCTGTGGGAGGCTCTGAGAATGAGAGATGTGAAGGCCCTCCGAGTGGGTTGAATGATGATGCCCTCGTCTTTGATGATCACATGGCTGAGTATGCCGCAGGAAGGATAGCCGGGTCTCAGGCCGAATTGCAGAAACTTCGCGATCAGGTGGAATCAGTTACCCGCAAGTTGAAGGGTAAGCATGAGGATTTGATAGACTATGAGGTAATGACTTTTGAGGAGCAGCTGCCGGCTCAGTTCAAAATGCCTGACATAGCCAAGTTCAATGGGAACGGGGATCTGAGGGTCCATCTCTGACAATATGTTTCTGTAATGAGTTCAGTGGGCATGTCGTTGCGTCGGGTTCAGAAGATGTTTGGGATGTCGCTTGAGGGGGCACTCGTAGTGTGGTACCATGGCCTTGAAAGGAATGTTAAAGAGGATTGGAGAGCGCTGGTAGAAGCCTTTCTGAACCAATATTTCACGGATTTGGAGATCGACTTGTCACTTTGCGAATTCGAGAATACCAAACAGAAACTGGAGGAGAGCTTCAAGGATTATGTGGATCGTTGGAGAAGCCAGCTTCTGAAAATACAGACTCGGCCCTCGGAGAAGGACCAAATCAAGATGATGATCAAGGGCACTAAGCCCTCTATTTATGGAAATCTGAGGAGGATGACCTCCATGATTACTGATTTTCGACAGTTAAGGGAGACTGTCATGGATATCGAGGAAGAAGAAGTGGAGAATATGAAGTTTTATGTGTTGGATAATATGACCCATAGCGTCACTATTTGTACAGATCACGGTGTTGTTGTACAAATTAATTATGTGACAAGGAAATTGCACCCTCATCATTTGTGATTAGATCACCATATATGTATAAATGAAGAGAGGTCCATATGATTAGTTCCTGGATTGAGATGATATGAGACAGTATCAGTCCACGAAGGATTAATCATTAAATATCCCTAGCCGGAGTATTATCGAGACAGGACATCGATAATGCGGAATAGGCTAGTATTGCACTTGTGCGCGTTGTGAGGGCACAACGGCATAGTTCTCATATATTTAAGTATTGGATACTTATGCAAGTGCGATAGGAGGTTGTGTTTCACCGATGGTACGGGAAACATCTTCCCTCTGGATAGACCCCTCGGAATCCCATTGGTATTATGACTATGTGTCTATGGGAGGCCGAAATCAGGGTAGGTGTGTATAGTCTTAACCTGAGACTTACATCGCTAATACTTACGATAATCGGTAGACTTTGGTCTTGGTGGTACAGGGCTTTAACCGGTTCTGCGTACACCGCTTCTGGGTTTATCAGAGAGTCGTAGTGTATTGGGTGTGATGTCGAGACGGAAGTATCACTTCAGTCATAGTGGAGATGATGTCACGCAGGATATGGTATTAGTGCTCTTAAGTGCTGGCCGGCCATCGGGATATTATGACAAGGTCATGTATATCCGATTATAGAGACTAGTTACCAGACATCCGACATGTGCTTCGGACGGGGCAGACACTTATCCAGCCCTAGCCCTAGCACGTGACTATCCGATACTGGGCCGATATACACAATACTACGGTATACTACGCTTGATACAGATCTATATATTCCTGTAAGAATATTTCTGGAGAATTGGGTAGGCATGGCGCTTTGCTAGAAGCCAACCTTGTCTTGTAAATCGGTATAAACGTAGTACGAGGTACTTACGTGTTCGGGTAGTCCGACGACCGTATTTACTGCCAACATATCCGGAGATCTCATGGGTCGCTTCCTGAAGATTCACCGATGATGTATAACTCGCACTTTAATTAATCTAGGATTAATTAGAAGAGAGAGAAAATTAATCTGGGATTAACTGCGGAGATATTTTATCTCGGATAAAATATCATTTAAAGAGAGAGAACGATTAATTTGGAATTAATCGATAAAATAATATATTTGATATATTATTAGAAATTGGATTTCGACGCGAAATTAAAATTGGATTTTAATTCGGGCGAACGAATTAATTTAGACTTAATTCGTTAGCGACGTGAATAGTGATTTCGCTAGGCGTAATCATTTAATTACGACGCGACGGAAAATTCGTTAATTTGGAATTAGCGAACCCGAGCCCGAGAGTGATTGCGAGCGCATTCGTATTTCGAATTCGAGTGCGGCACACAAGTCACATCCAGCGTCAAATCAATAGTCGCGTCAATTGTCAAATCAATTGTCACTTTGAGTGATGTGACTTGACAACATGTCACTTTATTAAAGTGATGTGATGTGACTTAAAGAAAAAGTAGAAGTGATGGGTGAAAAGTTGATTGAAAGCTTTTTACCTTTTGGCTTTAGACTTTTGGTATTTTGAATATTGAAAAGTTGTATATGGTTTATTTTTATTTTTGGAAAATATATAAATCAAAATTACTTTTTCTTTTTACACACTCTCTCTCCCATTCACGGTTTCACGTGAAAACCCTTCTCCTTCTCTTTTCCCTCTCTTTTTCTTCTTCCTCTTCTCACGGTTCTAGCCGATTTCTTTCTTGTTTTTCTGGTTTTTGCCGAATCAAGAAGAGAATAAAAGGAAGAAGACAAGTGCTAGCACACACTTGGGTTATATTATGGTGATAGCGAAACGAATTTGCGAGCTTGGAAAGCTTGAAGCTTGGAGCTTCAATGGAGTCTTGCATGGCCGATTCTTGGAGACACAAGAATCAAATGATTAAATTGTTTAGTATAGTATGCTTGAATGAGGTTGAATTGATGTTGTGCATAATCAATTTCATGAAATTTGGTTGGATCCATTTTTCCCCAAATTTTGGGCATGAAAAATTTGGGTAAACTTGATTTTGAGCATGTTTAATGAAATTGGATGATTTAGAATGCTTAAATTTTGTTTAATTGATGATTGATTAGATCAATTTGATGAAAAGTGTTTGGAACAATTTTTCCCCAATTTGCTTGTGATGGCCGAATTGGCAAGCTCCCTAATGTCTTGGTTTTTTGATTTTTTGTTCATTGGATGACTTGCAAATCATTTGGGGATGTTGAATTTATGTTTAATTTGGTTCAATTGGATTGAATTTGATTTGGGCATATTTTTCCCCTTTGGCCGAGACACTTGAAGCATGAAATTGGGTTTGATTTTGATTTAATTATGTTGGACATGATTAATTGATGTTAAGCATGATTAATTGGACAAATTTGATGTTTTGGAAACTTTGATTTGGGTAATTAATAATGCTATGCACTTTGTTTAATTGAATTGTAAAATTGGATTTTGTAATTTAATTAAAATGGGCCTTAAAATTGGATTTGAGCTTTTTAAGTTGTTATTGGGTTTATTGGACTTTGTTGTACAAAGTTGGTTTAGGCCAAAATTGGTTGGATCCAATTAGGCCCAAAACCGCTTCCAAAAGGCCCAAATGCAACTAATGAACCTTTAAAGTTTAATTGGGCCTAATGGGCCAAAATTAATTTAAAGGCTTATGGGGTAAATCCCGGATTTGACTTTGGTTGCGGGTTTGACCCGAGTTGACCAAAAGTCCACGCCTTGAAGAAATTAATTAAAAGCCCATTGGACTTTAATTAAATTAATATTGGATATAATCGGGCTTTGAGACCCGTAACGATTAAAATTGGAATTTAAGTCGTAAAGGTTTATTTTATAAAGTGTAATATTTAATTTGAAATTAAATAATGAATTAGAATTAAATACGTATTAAATTGGATTTAATCATGTAATTTAATTTAATTCGTAGAAATCGTACTTTGAGTACGTGTTCGCAAATACGAGTTTGACTCGAACAAAATCAAATCTTTGTTTGAACATTGGATGATCACTAATTATCAAGATTAATTAATTTGATTGATTGATTGATAACATGCTTGTATGAATACATGGTTGTGATGTTTGAATAATGTATATCAGATGGATATTAGAAGGGTGGGGCAATTTTAGAAATTGTTGTAATAAATTTGATTTATTAATTGGACCTGCGTGTCCAGCCTTATCTCCTATTTCTTTGTATTCTCTTCTCACCTATTCCCCTCAATGTAAATGAGGTTTCTTTAGAAGTGTAGTGTAACGGGTAGAAGAAATATTAGTGCTAGCGGGAGAGAGAAAGTGAGAGATTTGATCTAGGATCAATGTAAAATATCCATCCGGATATCATTATTATTTTACATATGCGCTTTATTATGTGTTTACAATGCATGTTTAAGGGTGTATGATGATGAGACCTTAACAAAGATAATAAATCGGTAACCAATTTGCACGCGAAAAGCCCTCATAAAATATCATGCGTCTTTTCCTTCCATTGAGTGATTCTTACTCAAGATCCGAGATTGGCAGGGGTTGTTGGCCAAAGTCAAGCCCTTGTCCGTCAAAGATGTGTTTTAATCACGAGGCTTTGTTCCATATCGGTGTCGTGTCCAAGTTGTGGTTTGTTGGCCAAAGTCAAGACCACTTCTTGTCCATAGACATTGATTACGAAGCTTCCATGTCAATGGGTCCGCGCTTGACTGGGATCACTAGGTTTGTTGTGCC
The DNA here is from genome assembly GCA_019454045.1 of Zanthoxylum bungeanum. NCBI lineage: Eukaryota > Viridiplantae > Streptophyta > Magnoliopsida > Sapindales > Rutaceae > Zanthoxylum > Zanthoxylum bungeanum. Next base: position 35,783 of record SKCR01017399.1, on the reverse strand, counting down.
AAAGCCAAGGCCTAGTTGATTCAGAGGAAAAAGGTTAGGGTATACATTCGATGTATAGGCATATATAAGATATATGTTTGGGACTTGGATGTCCACCTACTGGATCTAGGAGTTGGATGAGATCCAATTGATCTTCGAGATCTACCTAGTTAATTATCATACAATTTGTTGGCCAAAGTCAAGATTGTGTGATATTTAACGGGATCCTAGCCCACTAGGAAACACGGTTTCCCGAGTACTCTAATTCCACTTACTAAACCCATGCGCTCGATCGCATCATAACATAAATAAATAACATGCGGAAATTAAAAGACAGAATAATAAAGTGAGAATGATCAAAATAACTCAAAGCGAAATATACGCCATTTACTCAAGTGGTACGTGGAGTTGTATCCCCAAGTACAGACCGCACTACCGTCCATTCGGAATCGGCTACGGAATTTACGTCTGGGTTTCCATCCTATATACCACGAGAGACGACGTATTTTCCGTTTTAATCAATGGCCACAACACACATCACATGCAAACAATATTCAATAAATAATTAAAACACAATTAAAAGAATCAATAAAAATCAAATAAAAAATGAGTGTGAAAGGTACCCTCAGGTCTAACCTTTTAAGTCGTCTTTCGGACTCGCGTTTACAACCGTCGGAAGGGCTATCACTCCACAACTTTTCCGGTTCACTTATTTAACGTCTTAACTCGCCATTCTGCTGTTTTGCTTGCTGTTTTTGCTCCGTTTCCTGCTGTTTTGGACTGCAGTTTCTGGTTATTGTTTTGGTTGTATTTGTTCACTGTTTTTGGTGTTGTTAATGGGACTGTTTTAAGGCTTATTGGGAGTTTTTTCCTTACTGTTTTCAGGTGGTTAATGGGACTGTTTTAAGGGTTATTGGGTCACTGTTTTGGCAATATTTTGGGACTGTTTTTCAGGGCAATTTTGGGGCTGTATGGGAGGCTATTTGTGGCAGTGGACTGGGCTAGGTGCGTGACAGTTTCGGGACAGACCTGGTGAAGGACAAGGGGGCTGGTTCAGGGTTTATTTGGGTTCTTATGTTTTTGTTTTAGTAGGTAGTGGCTTTGTCATGAATTGAAGGTGAATTAAGCTGTGAATGGAGTGAGGCGTGGCTTTTAATGGCGTGGCAAAGGCAGTAGGGTCTTAGAAGGCAAAGGCTTAGGGACGTGAGGCTGATAAGGGGCGCCTGCTTAGGACGTGAAGGTAGTGGCGTGAGGCTTGTGAGGGGGGAAGATGTCTTCTTCACGTGGAGATGGCTTGAATGGTGTATAGGCGCGATGAAGATAAGGGCGTGAGGGGTTTGATGAGGACGAGTGAAGGTTATCGTCACAGGCTCTTGGCAGTGTTGCTTATTATTCTTGTTAGCCGTGTGAGAGAGATGGATCAGAGAGCCGAGACTAGGGTTATTATTTTCTTTTGTTTTGTGAAGTGAACTGCCGTGTGTGAGATTAGAGCCATGGGGTTGATTTTAATTTGTTTATATAGTTATCAATTAGGGTTTGCATGGTTTGTTAATAAGGAAATAAATCAATTTAGAATTATGTGTATATGATTGGAATATTTTAGGCAAGAGATAATTGTAATTTGGGTAGGAATTTCTTAAATTTGGTGAGTGTTTTAATTAAATTAGGAATTATTTTATTTTGATTGATTTTAATTTGGAAGTGAATTATTTAATTTTGGTATTTGATTTTTGATTTATTTGATTTAATTTTAATTGTAATTAATTTAATTTATTAATTTAATTGGTTTGTAATTTAGATTTAACATTTAATTCATTTAATTGATTATTTAATTTCAATTTAGTTTATATTTGTGAGTTAATTAATTTTAATTTGTGAATTTAATTTAATTAAGATTTTATTTTAATTAGTTTGTGAATTTAATTTAAAATTTGTGACATATATTTATTATTTCTTTGAATGTGATTTAATGGGCTTGGGCTAAGGTTAAGTTTTTAAAACGGAGATCCAACAGCGAACTCGAAGCTAAACATGTGAACTAAATCCGACAAAACCGTCAATTCTTGACTCTTCCCTTCCGACGTCCGTTTCCCGCGATTTCCGCGGCTTAAAAGATAGTGCCTCCAAATGAGGCTCATCATCGGGTTTCACATGCAAAAATACAATGCCTACAGGCCACCGATCTGTTAGCCCTATTCATGGTGAAGTTAGTGGGCCCATATCTAGCTAGGCTAGATGTGAACATGAATATTTCGTGACCTTAACGGATGTGGCATCACGTTATGGTTATGTGTTTCTTTTGAAGAACACAAATCAGAAACTTTTAGAGTTTCGACACGAAATAGACAAACAGATCGGCTATAGTATTATACCGTGACGGTAAGACCGTAATGGAAAATACTTAAGCAATAAGTTTCTTATATACTTGAAAGAGTATAGTATTCTTTCAAATGAGGACTCCTCCCGGAACACGTCAAAGTGACGGTGTGTCCGAACGGATTAACCGAATCATGTTAGACATGATAAGGCTAATCATGAGTCGCTCTGAGCTACTATTTCCTTCAACGGATAAGTTTTAACAGTGCAATAACTTATTTAGAATAAAGTTCCATAATAATCTGTTTGACAGATTACATATTAGATATGACAGGGAAGAAACGAGGTTTCTCATTCCTAATAATTTGGGTATGCCAGGCATAACGTTTGAATGATACCAAACTAAAGACCCAAATTGGATAAGTGCCAATATAGGTTATCCTAAGGGAAACCATAAGTATAGTACTTATATATCTCACAAGAGAACAATGTGATTGTTGCTCACCATGCGGTTTTTCCTGAGAGGAATACCGATATGCAGTGGTCAGTGGGAGGATAGTGATACTCGATGAAAATCGGAGTAATACTGTACAAGGCACGAAGTCCTTAATGGAACACAAATAGTTCATCTATGATGAACCTATACCATTAATCTTCGAGTACACAAGAACCGCGTAGATCAGAGAGAGTCAGAAAAACAACCTGGGGTATGGGTTTCTGATCTCACCTCATAAAGATGTTAATCTTTTAAGGTATACCAACTGATTACGTATGAGGTAGTGATACAAGGTATCGACTCCCTATTATGACAAAGTGTCATGAGTCCAAAATGGATTCCATGTATATCAACAAGTTTGGATACAAGTTGATGTACCATAAGGCATTGTGCCTATTGGTACTTTATAAGTCTTCAAGGAAGACATACATGGAAGGCAACATACCAACGTACTAAGCTAGGCTTGTAAAGAAAAGGTAGAGTTATCAACATTGTGTTGATTCCGACGAAACCTTTTACCTGTTGCCATTGTAAATCCATTTGGATAATGCTTGCTAAAGCTTTGTATTTCATTTATGAAATATGACAGCTTAACGGAAAATCACTTTCCTGAAAAGGAAACCTTTCGGAGGACGTTTATAACATCATGTTGGTTTTATCGTACAATAACAAGCAAACAAGGTTCGCAGGTTATTCGATCCATGTTTGGATTGAAGCAAGCATAGGTTTTAGGAATTGTCGTTTTGATGTAATCATAATGGAGTATGATTTAATTCAAAACGAAATGATTCTTGTGTATATAAGGAGGTTAGTGGGAGTGCACTGACATGAATGTCATGTAAAATAATGATAATATGTCATTTCTTGGAAATGAAATTCCCATAAAGCAATCGGTGAAAGCTTGGCTTTCATAAGAAATTCTCCGTAGAATTCTGGGGAGTAACAACCTTTATTCAAGGAATAAAGATCTACTGGGATAAATTTGGAGTTGTTAACACTCTCTGAGAAATTGTACATTTAAAATGTACGTGATTTGGTGTCTCATACGCTTTGAGCATATGGAGTCACAATCAGGACAATCCAAGTGATAGTCATTGGATTGAAGTTAAGGACATCTATTAGTATCTTAGAGAACTAAAGATGCTGTCTTAAATTATGGAGTAGGAGAACTTGAAGTGACTAGGATCACTGCTGCAAGTTTCCAAACCGATAAATACTGCGGTACTATAAAGTTTGAATAACGGGACAGTGAGCTGGAAATATTCCGAGCAAGATAACTGTTACCGAATTAACAACAAATGCGGATTATTGCTGCAGCTGAGGCAGCAATAGAAGCCATTTGGATCGATAATAAATCTAATTAGATTAGATATAGTTCTTTTAGCAGCTGAGCTAGGCGTCAGCACAGGCTAAGGAATTAAATGTCTCATCGACGATCCAGATATATACTTCTATATTCATCTGATTCGTTCGGATCATACATCGTGGCGATGTGATGATCGTATAAATCGCGTCAGAAGATAATTACGCAAATTCGCTGACGAAACCCTTTCCTCAGCAATTTGAGCGAACCGTACATAGTTCGGGTGTTAGACACTCGAGTGACTGGCTATGTGCCAAGTGGGAGATTGTTGGATAATATGACCCATAGCGTCACTATTTGTACAGATCACGGTGTTGTTGTACAAATTAACTATGTGACAAGGAAATTGCACTCTCATCATTTGTGATTAGATCACCATATATGTATAAATGAAGAGAGGTCCATATGATTAGTTCCTGGATTGAGATGATATGAGACAGTATCAGTCCACGAAGGATTAATCATTAAATATCCCTAGCCGGAGTATTATCGAGACAGGACATCGATAATGCGGAATAGGCTAGTATTGAACTTGTGCGCGTTGTGAGGGCACAACGGCATAGTTCTCATATATTTAAGTATTGGATACTTATGCAAGTACGATAGGAGGTTGTGTTTCACCGATGGTACGGGAAACAGCTTCGCTCTGGATAGACCCCTCGGAATCCCATTGGTATTATGACTATATGTCTATGGGAGGCCGAAATCAGGTAGGTGTGTATAGTCTTAACCTGAGACTTACATCGCTAATACTTATGATAATCGGTAGACTTTGGTCTTGGTGGTACAGGGCTTTAACCGGTTCTGCGTACACCGCTTCTGGGTATCGGGATATTATGACAAGGTCATGTATATCCGATTATAGAGACTAGTTACCGGACATCCGACATGTGCTTCGGACGGGGCAGACACTTATCCAGCCCTAGCCCTAGCACGTGACTATCCGATACTGGGCCGATATACACAATACTACGGTATACTACGCTTGATGCAGATCTATATATTCCTGTAAGAATATTTCTGGAGAATTGGGTAGGCATGGCGCTTTGCTAGAAGCCAACCTTGTCTTGTAAATCGGTATAAACGTAGTACGAGGTACTTACGTGTTTGGGTAGTCCGACGACCGTATTTACTGCCAACATATCCGGAGATCTCATGGGTCGCTTCCTGAAGATTCACCGATGATGTATAACTCGCACTTTAATTAATCTAGGATTAATTAGAAGAGACAGAAAATTAATCTGGGATTAACTGCAGAGATATTTTATATCGGATAAAATATCGTTTAAAGAGAGAGAATGATTAATTTGAAATTAATCGATAAATTAATATATTTGATATATTATTAGAAATTGGATTTCGACGCGAAATTAAAATTGGATTTTAATTCGGGCGAACGAATTAATTTAGAATTAATTCGTTAGCGACGTGAATAGTGATTTCGCTAGGCGTAATCATTTAATTACGACGCGATGGAAAATTCGTTAATTTGGAATTAGCGAACCCGAGCCCGAGAGTGATTGCGAGCGCATTCGCATTTCGAATTCTAGTGCGGCACGCAAGTCACATCCAGCGTCAAATCAATAGTCGCGTCAATTGTCAAATCAATTGTCACTTTGAGTGATGTGACTTGACAACATGTCACTTTATTAAAGTGATGTGATGTGACTTAAAGAAAAAGTAGAAGTGATGGGTGAAAAGTTGATTGAAAGCTTTTTACCTTTTGGCTTTAGACTTTTGGTATTTTGAATATTGAAAAGTTGTATATGGTTTATTTTTATTTTGGAAAATATATAAATCAAAATTACTTTTTCTTTTTACACACTCTCTCCCCCATTCACGGTTTCACGTGAAAACCCTTCTCCTTCTCTTTTCCCTCTCTTTTTCTTATTCCTCTTCTCACGGTTCTAGCCGATTTCGTTCTTGTTTTTCTGGTTTTTGCCGAATCAAGAAGAGAATAAAAGGAAGAAGACAAGTGCTAGCACACATATGGGTTATATTATGGTGATAGGGAAACGAATTTGTGAGCTTGGAAAGCTTGAAGCTTGGAGCTTCAATAGAGTCTTGCATGGCCGATTCTTGGAGACACAAAGAGGACCAAAACCGAGCAGCCCCTGCTGTTTTTGGAAGCCAAACCGAGCACCAACAAGAACAGAAAACGCATCTTCTTCGTTGCATCTCAAACCCTTCAATGTGAGTATGAATTCTGCCTTACTCCTTTGTGTATTCAACTCGTTTTTATGCATGTTTGTGATCCTTGGGACTTGATTGAAACTCTACATTATGGCCTCAACATGAGGACTGTTGGAGGACCATCGGGAGCCAAGCCCATTTCTGTCGAGGTTGCCGCTATTAGAAACCGGCATTTTTCTAACCTGGGTAGGCCTTTCTCTAAAGTGCTGGAGAAGTTGACAAGGTAAGGATTCCTAAAACCCTTGGAGACTAGACCACTTCCGCACCCTCTACCACCAAATCTCAACCCAAACCTTTACTGCCATTACCACCAGTAAAAAGGCCATGACACTGACAGCTGTACCCACCTTCGACATGAAATCCAAGACCTCATAGACTCTCACAAAATACCCGACCCCGAAAAGAAGCAACCCAACACACACCGGAACCCCCTACCTAACTATCACTCCATCCCACCACCTACCTACATGATTGGCTCCGGCCTACCAGAAAGCTTTGTCCTTCAAACCTTTGACCACCAAGCCTTTTGCCTGGGGATATGGGATAGTAGTAGTGAGGTTGAAACAGAGCAGAGGAAGAATTTCTGGGAGGACTTCTCGAGCAGTGATGAAGATGAGGTAAAAAGAATGACGCGTAGTGGATGCTTTTACAATGATACCACATAAAAGGTCAATGAATTGTTGGTAGAAGGTAGAGAAGTGGCGACGAACAGGGATAATGTCGAAGGAGATGTGGTTGTCATTTGAATTAAACGTGAGCACAGTTACGCATTTGGGAGTTGCTGTGTGCATCGCAGGAGCACAGACGTGCCATGGTTGAGGCCTTGAGCAAGATAATAGTACCGAATGATGCCAACCCCACAATGTTTGTAGGATCAGTGCAAAAAGAAGCTTTGCAAGTGATAAATTTTTTTTAGCAGGGTCTCCCGGCTGAGGGAAGAAATCATAACAGGCCATTATTCATAAGAGCGGAAGTGAGAGGTAAGAAGACGTCTTGTGTAATGGTGGATGATGGCTCATCTATCAATGTCTGCCCTTTGAAGATTCTGTCAAAGTTGGGTATGAAGGCAACAGATCTGAGTCCCTCCAATATGACTATGAAGGCTTATGATGATAGCAAGAGGGGAGCTGAAGTACTTTTGCTGCGATGGTCAAAGTGGGCCCAATTGAGGATGAGGTTGAGTTCACAGTACTGGATATCCCGGCCACTTTTTCCTTGTTGTTGGGAAGACCATGGTTTCACAAGCTTTAGGGCGTGCCCTCCACTATGCATCAAGTTATTAAGTTTCCGTACGGGGGAGAGATTGTCACCATCCGAGCTGAGGTAGACAATGTTGTGGCCGCTTTGGAAATACAACCTTTCACGAGGTTCCAAGTGCCGACAACCTTTGAGGAGTGGGTAGATCCTAAAGTGGCTAGGATCATAGAGAAGATGAAGTTCGAGCCAGGTACAGGTTCGGGTATCGGAGGAGCATTGCCCGACTTTAAGGGGCAAACCACCTGGAGAGGGTTGAGGTACAAGTCTGATGAGGATAAGCCTAAGACTAAGAAAAAAGGATCGAAACTGACGGAATACTTCATGAAGGCAATGAGGTATCAAGGAGAACCTGAACCAGTGGAAGTCAACGGGGTCATGGTGCCTGGATTTGAGATCTTTCAGGATGTGATGGGTGAGAAACCATCGGCATCAGAAGTTGCAAATGAGGAAGAGAAGTGTGAGGGAGAGTTGATGAAGCTGGAGAGACTGACCCTCGAGGAGAATAAGGAAACCGAGGAAAACCCGGCTGTGGGGGATGAAGCATCTATGGAGGATGAAGATGTTTATCTCTCTGATTTATTCGAATGTATTCCTGCATCTGCTAGCAATAAAGACATTCATTTCACTTACTTGTCTAAGTCTCTCCCTTTCAATTTGCATGACTTGAGTATATTTGACATCAACTCAACCAAAACAAATGCATTCAACCTTGGTACGCTTGAAAGCCCCAAGGAAGTCTGAATTGCGAGTGAGGTTACCTCTGAAGAGCGGAAGAAATTATAAGAGATGTTGGTCAAATATGCCAAAGTATCCGCTTGGTCCTATGAGGACATGCCCGAGGTAGACAGAAGTATCGCCCAGCATACGATACCGAATTATCCAAATATGAAGCCGGTAAAGCAGAAGCTCCGACGAATGAAACCTGAGTGGGCCGAGAAGGTCAGAGAAGAAGTCAAGAAACATATAGATGTAGGATTTCTAGAAGTGGTAAAATACCCTGAGTGGTTGGCAAATATTGTGCCAGTGCCGAAGAAGGATCGAAATGTCAGAATGTGCGTAGATTACAGAGACCTCAACAAAGCTTGCCGGAAGGATGATTTTCCTCTACCCCATATAGACGTATGGTTGATAGTGCGGCTTTATCTGCCATGTACTCATTCGCGAATCGGTTCTCAGGATATAATCAAGTTCTTATGGCTGAAGAAGATAAGTATAAGACTGCCTTTGTTATTGAATGAGATACGTATTGCTACAAGGTGATGCCGTTTGGGCTTAAGAATGTAGGAGCCACTTACCAGCGGATGGATACTACGTTATTCTATGATTTGATGCCTAAGGAAATTGAAGTATATATGGACGACATGATGGTGAAATCAGAGACAAGAAGCAGACATATAGAAGCACTAGAGAAGTTCCTTGAACGAGTCGACAAATATGACTTACGACTAAATCCCAAGAAGCTGCTGGGACACACAGTTGGAATAGGAGGAATAGAAGTAGATCCTGAGAAGATCAAGGCGATTACAGAAATGCCTGCACCGAAGATAGAGAAAGAAGTTAAAGCATTCCTCATGAAGATTCAGTACCTCAGTCGGTTCATCGCCAAGTTGACATCGGTATTTGAGCCTATCTTCAAATTGCTAAGAAAAGACCAGCCAGTGAAATGGAATGAGCAATGCCAAGAAGCCTTCGACAAGATCCGAGAATATTTGGTGAAACCTCATGTTTTGAAACCTCCAAGACTGGGTAAACCCTTGGTACTATATTTGGCCATTGAACCCGAAGCGCTGGGGGCGATGATAGTACAAGCAGATGAGACGGGGGTAGAGCATGCAGTCTACTACCTCCGTAAGAAGATGCTTTCGTATGAAACCCGCTATCAAGAAGTAGAGAAGATCTGTTTGGAAATAGTATTGGCGTCTAGAAAATTGCGTCATTACTTCCAATCGTACAAAATCCAAGTAGTAGCAAATGAGAATATCTTGAAGTATCTGCATTCGGTGCCTTCGCTAGTAGGGAAGTTAGACAGATGGTTGGTATTTCTGACAGAGTTTGATGTTGAGTATCTCACCTCTAAAGTAATCAAAGGTCGAGCTGTAGCGGAGTTCCTGGCACTACAACCTATAGAAGGAGACCAATACAAGTTTGAATTCCCAGACGAGGAGATCCAAGCAATAACAGTCCAAGGATGGAAGATGTACTTTGACGGAGCAGTGAATTGCAAAAGAGCAGGGATAGAGATCGTAATAGTAACCCCCGAGGGAGAAACCTTGCCTATGGCCAAGAGGTTGATGTTCGGAGTGACTAACAACATGGTCGAGTATGAGGCATGTGCCTTTGGATTGACTGCATTGATAACCTTGAGAGCTACGAACGTTGAAGTTTATGGAGACTCGATAATGGTAGTCCGACAGATGAAAGGAGAATGAGAATTGAAGGAAGAACGGTTAAAACCTTACTTGTTCCACCTCAGGGGTCTGGCACAGGCCCTCCCCGATTATAAATTCCAGCACTTTCCATGAGAAGAGAACCAAATGGCAAACGCATTGGCTACAGTTGCCGCAACTTGGGAAAATCTGGAGAAGTTGGTGATTAGACCTCTGGTGTTGACAACAGCAGGCAGACCCATCTACGAGATAGAAAGAATCTTGGAAGTAAAATTCAATGATGGGAAACCTTGGTACTATGACATTCAGCGGTATTTAGAACGCGAAGAACTCCCAGAAGAAGCAAGCAGAAAAGACAGGATAACCATTCAGAAATTGGCTTCTCAGTATGTGAGTTTGAAGGGAGAACTGTACAAGAGGCAAGTGAATGGTATTCAGTTGAAGTGCTTAAGAAAAGAATAAGCTCAGAAGGCAATGGAAGAAGTACACGCCGGAGTATGTGGACCGCACATGAATGGATTGAACTTGTCCCGCAAGATAGTCAGATAAGGTTTCTACTGGTCAACCATGGAAGCTGACTGCGCGAAGTTGGTAAAACACTGTCTGATTGTCAAACGCACGGTAATTTGAACCATTTGCCACACACTGAGTTGCATGGGCTATCGGAACCGTGGCCTTTCTCAACATGGGGAGTTGACATGATCGGGGAAATTCGACCGCACGCATCGAATGGACATCGCTTCATAGTAGTGGCCGTAGACTACTTCTCGAAATGGATGGAAGCCGGATCATTTCGCAACGTTACAGCAAAGACGATGACAAAGTTCAAAGCCCGTAATCTCATATGTCGATATGGAAAGCCGCATCATGTAGTAACAGATAACAGAGTCCAGTTTCAAGGAGAAACAAAGGCAATTCTACAGAGGTACGGGATAGGACATCACAAGTCGTCACCGTACAGACCGCAAGTAAATGGAGCAGTCGAGGCAGCCAACAAGACGATAAAGAGGATACTAGCCAAGATGACAGAGTGTTGGACAGTTATGACCCATAGCGTCACTGTTTGTAAAAGACATTGTGTTTTTGTACAAAATTAACTATGTTGTAATGAAATTGCCTTTTACCGTTTTGTAATTTATTTACTTTGATATATAAATGGTAAAAGTCCTTATGATTAATTCCGGATTGAGATGATATGAGACAGTATCAATCCATAAAGGTTTAATCATTAAATATCCCTAGTCGTAGTATTATCGAGATTAGACATCGATAATGCAGAATAGACTAGTATTGCACTTGTGCGCGTTGTGAGGGCATAACGACATAGTTCTCATATATTTAAGTATTAGATACTTATGCAAGTGCGATAAGAGGTTGTGTTTTATCGATGGTACGGAAAACAGCTTCGCTCTGGATAGACCCCGCAGAATCCCATTGGTAGTATGTATATGTGTCTATGGGAGTCCGCTTCAGGGTAGGTGTATTTGGTCTTAACTTGAGACTTGCATCGCTAGTACTTGCGACAGTCGGTAAACTTTGGTTTTGGTCGTCCAGGGCTTTAACAGGTTCTGTGTATGCCTCTTCTGGGTTTATTGAGAACCGTAGTGTATTGGATGTGATGTCAAGACAGAAGTATCACTTCAGACATATGGAGATGATGATCACGTAGGCATTCAGAACTGGTTCTCTATTGTGTTGCAACCATCGGGATACTATGACAAGGTCATGATTATCCGATTCAAATAGACTAGTTGCTAGATATCCGATATATGCTTCGTACGGGGCATACACTATTCCAGCCCCATGCCTTGCACATGACATCCGATACTGGATCGGGATACACAATACTACGGTATACTACGCCTGATAAAGATCGTATATTCCAGTAAGAATATTTCTGGAGAATTGGGTAGGCATGGCGCTTTGCTAGAAGCCAACCTAGTCTCGTAAATTGGTAAAAACGTAGTACGAGGTACGTACGTGTTCGTATAGTCCGACGACCAGATTTACTGCCAATATATCCATGGATCTCTTGGGTCGCTTCCCGAAGATTCACCGATGATGTATGATTCGAGCTAAATTAATCTGGGATTAATTGCGGAGAGACTTTATCTTGGATAAAGTACTATTTGAAGAGAGAGAAAGATTAATTTGGAATTAATCATTAAAATGATATATTTGATATATTAACGAAATTGGATTTCAACGCAGAATTAAAATTAGATTTTAATTCGGGCAAACGAGTTAATTTAGAATTAATTCGTTAGCGACGTGAATAGTAATTTCGCTAGACATAATTATTTAATTACGTCGCGACGGAAGTTCGTTAATTCAGAATTAGCGAAACCGAGCCTAGAAGTGTTTGCGGGCCCACTCGCATTTCGAATTCGAGCGGGGCCCACAAGTCACATCGCGAGTGACATCACTTGTCACTTATTTGTCATAGATGTCAAAGTCCTTTTGTGAGTGACATGTTGTCACTATTTATGATGGAGTTTGGTGTGGGCAATTAATGCAAAATTGGAGCCAAAATGGCTTTGACTTTTGTAAACCATTTACCAAAATTTGGTAATTGTTTTTCCAATTCTTGTATACGGTTTTTGAAGCCAAATAGAATGAAAAAAAAAACATCATAAATTGCCGAAACCAGTGAAGCAATTTTCTCTCCCATTTCTTTCATTTCTTGGCCGAAATTGAAGGGACTAATTGATAAGATTTTGTTGCAAAATTTATCATAAGGGCTAGCACTCTTCAAGGGATCATACAAGGTAATTAGGGAAACCTATTCAAGAGCTTGGAAAGATAATACAAAGCTTGGAGCATTGTGGACTGCCATGGCTGAATCTTGGACTGCTTGGAGGGGAAAAATTTTGTTGTTTGACGTATCCAAAACCGATCGATGTAAGTGTGTTTCTGCCACTCTTCTTCGTTATTCATTCACATTTCTTTGTTCATTATGATCTTAGGACTAATCATAGAAACCAACACAAAGAACTATAAAGATTGGGCTGACAAACTACCGTACGCTCTGTGGGGATATAGAACTTCTGTTAGAACAACAACGGGGGCCACGCCTTACTCTTTGGTCTACGGAATGGAAGCAGTACTGCCAGTGGAAGTTAAGATAAGTCTATGCGGGTATTAGCAGAAACAGAGTTACCTGAACAAGAATGGGCCTCACAGAGATTTGAACAGTTAGCACTACTGGATGAGAATAGAATGAAATCTTTACATCATATGCAGTTGTACTCGAAGAGGTTGGCTCGAGTATTCAATAAGAAGGTGCGTTCTACTAAGATCAGAAAGGGTGATTGGGTACTTAAGCAGTCAAAACCATCGACGACAGACCCGAGAGGAAAGTTCAGACCCAACTGGGAAGGACCCTACATAGTCCAGAAATAAATGGGAAATGGTGCAGTGAGACTGTCAGATTTGGAAGGGAACGAGTTCACTGAGCCGATCAACGTGGACAAATTGAAGCAGTATTTTGCCTGAGGAAGAGAAGACCGAACAGTCACCGGCAGAAGTCCTAACCCAACGAAATAGGAAATTCATTCATGCATGCATGCATACACATAACGTATCTGCATTCTTTTTATGTTATGTTTGTTTTGTATTCACAGGTTTCAACGAAGAAAAAGAGAAAGCGGCAAATGCAAGCCAACCAGAAGCAGCAACAGTACAATGTTAGCAATTTTCAGGAATGAATCAAAGGGTTTAGGCCCGTATTATTATCAGTTTTGGGGAAGGAACCCCAGGGTTGAGGCCCACATCAGTATTAGTTTTGGGGATGAGTCCCAAGGTTGAGGCCCACACCAGTATCAGTTTCAGGAAGGAATCCCATGGGGCGAAGCCCACATTATCAGCAGTCGAAAGGAAGAATTCCAGTGGAGTTAGTGAAAAAAAAGAGAGAAAAAAGAGATAGAGAGAAGTCATTGATAGTGAAGCATATGTCCGGTGATGAAATTGTTTACTGTAGGGTGAAACCTTAGAAACGATAAGTGCGAGATGTGCTCTCATCCGATATTCTGAGTAGTTGATCTCGACTAGAGTCTCGAGCACTTGATTACGGGATCTTAGCAGTAGAAGCCTGAGTAGTGGCGAAATGACTAGTTGAAGAGATGGCGGATCAGTGAACGACTATTTGCCTAGATGTTCATCCTGATTTACTTATGTTACGATATGTGATATGGTTGGAAACAAAGAAAAAGTCTCTGAAAAGAAAAAGAATAGACCACCTATAACCGATAAGCGTGAAGCTACCTGTGGGTGAGTATTAGGACCACCATGAGGAGAAATACTACCTTAAAGGGTAGGTGTGTCGAAAAAAAGAGAAAGAATGAAAAGAAAGAAAGAAAGAAAGAGACGAAAGAAAGAAAAAGAAGAAAACCATATCATGTTGAGTACGATGAAGTAATCACAAAGTATGATCGAGACATCTCGGTTGGTTAGACCCACTAATCCAATTCTCCGAGACAAAATCATCGAATTGGCTTACTTAGGATTAAGCTGCGAAAGAACCTTGGCACACACACACTAGGAGTCTAGTTCAGATCACTCATCCAGACGATCGGATTTGAGTGTATTATGTACTTTGAAGGTTCTCCGGTTTCGACACGAAGCATTCCTTGAGGACGAAAATATGTTTACCTATCAGGATTATCTCGTAAGAGGCAATACAATATATTGGTATGCAACACCAAATCAGGAGATCTACTTTGACCTTATGAAAGCAGAGAGATGAATCGAGACTGGGGGCGACCGGTCTACCATTTCTCATACAGCACGGTTCGGGAACAAACCATCACATCAGCGTCAGTATCAGTTTTGGGGATGAGTCACAGGGTCGAGGCCCACATCAGCATCAATATCAGTTTTGGGGATGAGTCCCAGGGTCGAGGCCCACATCAGCATCAGTATCAATTTTGGGGATTCGTTGCAAGGTCGAGGCCCGCATCAGTATCAGTTTTGGGATGCGTCCCAAGGTCGAGGCCCACATTATCATAAGTTTTGGGATGCGTCCCAGGGTCGAGCCCACATCATCATCAGTTTTGGGATGCGTCCCAGGGTCGAGGCCCTCGTTGTCAGCAGTTCCGGGATGCGTCCCAGGGTCGAGGCCTACTGCGTCATCAGTTGTAGTTTCGGGATGTGTCCTAGGGTCGAGGCCCACTACATCATCAGTTTTGGGATGTGTCCCAAGGTTGAGGCCCCCGTTGTCAGTTGCAGTTATTGGGATGCGTCCCAAGGTCGAGGCCCACTGCATCATCAACTCAGTTCAAAGCAGCAGGCAAGTCAGGTGGCAGCTGGCGAGCCAGGTAAGTAAAAATGCATTGCATAACTTTGATAGGATTGTCATTGTCACACACTGCACATGTCCTATCAAAGTGGGGGTGACTGTAGGCACTGCATTTTTTGCATATAAGTCCCGATGATAAGTCTCCTATGGAGGTACTTCTCCTTAAGTTTTGGAAGCCGCGGGAAAAAGACGTCGGAAGGGAAAAGTCATAAATTGATATCTTGTTGGACTAAATTCATTTACTTAGCTGTGGGTTCGCTCGTTGGACCTCTGTTTTAAAATTCAACCTCAGTCCAAACCCCCGCAAGCCACACACCAAGCCCACACACCACCAAGCCACACACCAAGCCCACCAAAAATAACCAATCCCACGCCCAAAGGACCTAATTCATGCCCATTACCATTCAAAATACTAATTAACACATTAAACACATGCTAAAATCAAAACAAATCACCTTCCCAAATTAAAGAAATCAAATCAAATCAAATTAAATCATATTCCTAATTAAAAGAGATCAAATCAAATCAAACCAAATCACATCCCAATTTAAATAGATTTTTCCTTATATCACAATAATTAAGAGATATCCCCCATAATTGCAATATTCTTCCCTTCCCGTACGAGGACAAGCTCCAACCCTTCGCCTATAAAAAGAAACCTAAACCCAACCTTGAAAGCCCTGGCTCATTCTCACGAAAACACAAAGAAAATAACCTAAAGCATTCACGCCCAAGCTCTCCAGAATTCCCCTCATTGCCGTATAAACACCACTGAAAATACCCCTAAAACCAAACCCCAAACTGCCGTACACAGCCCCCATCCACTGCACCGAATAACACTAAAAAACCAGCCCTCACATTCACCACAAATCACAGCCCAACTAGCCCTCTCATTCACCACAAAACAGTTCCTAGAAATAGCCCCCCAAACTGCCGCACATCACCCCTGAAAACTGCCCAGCATTACCAAAAAATACCTATGAATTACACCCTGAAACTGCCACAAAGTACCCCTCCAAACAGACCCATATCACCGAAATTATGCCCCTGAAACATAGCCCCATATCACCGAAATTCTAGCCCCCGAAAAATAGTCCAGTTTCACCGCAAAAAATCACATAAAACTGCACTATATTACCGAAAAATAGTGACGAGAAAATATAGTAAAAACAACAGTGAAACAGAGTAAAACAGCAGCCAAAAACAGCGAGGCAATGAAGGAAAATGACGAACCAGTAAATCGGAAAAGTTTCGGAGCACCAACCCTTCCGACGGCCGTGTAACGCACTTCCAAAAGACGACTTAAGAGGTTAGACCTGAGGGCACCCTTTTTATTTATTCTCCTTTATTTTTCTTTATTTTCTTATTTTATTTCGCATGAGTATTGTTGATTGGTGTATGCTATGACTTTCGGATGAACAAAATATGTTTTCTCCCTTGTGGTATATCGGATGGAAACCCAGATGTAAATTCCGTAGCCGAATCTGAATGGACGGTAATGCGGTTTGTACTTGGGAAACAACTCCACGTACCACTTGAGAGACAAATATTTTGTTTCATCCAATCTTATATTTATTCATGATTTAGTCGTTTAGTATCTTATTATGCATGATTTAGTCGTTTAGTATGTTGTCTTCTTTTATGTATGATTTAGTTGGTTATTTCCAAGCATGATTAGTTATTTTCTTCACATTAGGAATTTAATTTATGTCTACGTTTAGATTGTTACTTTTTTTCGCGTTTGATAATTCAATATATTCATGAGATTATTGTGTGCTTGCCGTTATTCTGACTAACTTTTATGCATGCAAACTTAGATTTAGACTTTAATTTTATGCATGCAAAGTTAGATATAGGTTTTACTTTCATGTATGCGAATTAGACGTAGGGTATTCTTGCGTATGTAGGTTGCGTAGACTCGGTTAGATTATTGCACAAATATTTTCATTACAAGTGGCATAAGTAAGGGACCATTCCGAACCAACGGTTTGAGGTCTTCCCTTGCGAGGGTATGAGTGCGGCATTAAATCATTTTCCCATTTCACACTGGGTGGCGAATCCATTTTATTTCTGCAGTTTAGTTCCCCCGTGTGCTATTTCGTACTCCCGACTAGGCCACGAGCCTAGAACAGCATCGTTAAGTTCTGTATCCTACAGTGGGTTTGGTTTTGAAGTTTCTTTCGGTTGTGATGGCCTCACTAACAATATGTGTTATAGTTGACATGCTGCCCATTTATAATCCTAGGATTCTCTTATTCACATGTCTAATATTGGTTCCCACACTAAGGCAATCTCTCAGTGGCAATAATCACTCTAGAATAGCAAATAAAATTTCGAGATTAATTCACTAATTAATCTTATACACATACTTAACAAAAGAAACTTATTAAGTTTAATCAAACAACCAACACCAAGTTTTTGATTCAAATATATATCATTGATACAGATGTAATTAAACCATGCAATATGTTGGTTTATTCTAAGGTCCAAGATCAAATCAAGACATGAAATAATGCGTGAACACACCAACAGAGGTAGCGGAATACTCACATTGATCGGTAGAGTCGATTTGAAGACAAATGGACCCAAAAAACGCACTGCCATGTAAGCCTACTGCATGCAGTCCACTGCCTACAAAAACAGAAAATTGAATGAGAAAACGGAGCTCCTAGCTTCGTCGGATGGATCCCGTCTCATGGTCGAACCTCCCTACCACCTTCGCAAGACTTGTAAGTGTGCTAGCACTTGATTTCTCACCATGAGAAACCACTCTTAGCTTCCCTATTGCTCACGTTTTTCTGGTTCAAAACCAGTGAGCATTGTGCCCATTTGGGCGTGAGAGAAGAGAGCATTTGAGAGAGATGAAATGGTTTGTGTTAAGTTAAAATGATTTACCAAAAAATCATTTATATTTATGCCATAATATTTATTAAATAAATAATAAAATTATGACACAAAACATGCAATGGCTTAGAGTG
This sequence comes from Zanthoxylum bungeanum, assembly GCA_019454045.1. Taxonomy (NCBI): domain Eukaryota; kingdom Viridiplantae; phylum Streptophyta; class Magnoliopsida; order Sapindales; family Rutaceae; genus Zanthoxylum; species Zanthoxylum bungeanum. The sequence continues at coordinate 17,518 of SKCR01017399.1, read as the reverse complement.
TCAAACACTCAATTTCCATGCAATAACATTGAGTGCATTCTACACTATCACATGCAATGCATTATCAATAAAATAATACATACAATGACATGTGTCATGTGGGCCCCACACGTTTCAAATGAAAGTGGGCCCACGTGCACTCACGCGTTCGGGTTCGATATTTCCGAAATACCGAGCTTACGTCGCGACGTTAATTCAATCGAATTTAAATAAATAATTGCGCCTGGTGAAATTATTATTTACGTCGCTAACGAATTAATTCTAATTAACTCGTTTGCCCGAATTAAAATCTAATTTTAATTCCGCGTCGAAATCTAATTTCGTCTAATATATCGAATATATTAATACATCGATTAATTCCGAATTAATCGTTCTCTCTCTTTAGACGACATTTTATCCCGGATAAAACATCTCCGTTATTATCCTAGATTAATTCTCTCTCTCTCTTCTTATGATCCCAGATTATTCAAGAGTGCGAGTTGTGCGTCATCGGTGGATTATCGGAAGCGACCCATGAGATCCCCGGATAAGTTGGCAATAAATACGGTCGTCGGAGTGCCCGAATCACGTACGTACCAAGTACTACGTTCTAACCGATTTACGAGACAAGGTCGACTCCTAGCAAAGCACAAGTCTTCCCAAGTTCTCCGGACATATTCATCAAAGAATATCTAGATCTGTATCAAACGTAGTATACGATTGTATTGTGCGTATCGGCCCAGTATCGGATAATCACGTGCTAGGGCTGGGGCTGGATAGTGTCTGCCCCGTCCGAAACACATATCGGATGTCTGGTAACTAGTCTCTATAATCGGATATTCATGACCTGGTCATAATATCACGATTGGATGCGCATCACTTTAAGAGCACTAATACCGTATCCTGCGTGACATCATCTCCATTATGACTGGAGTGACACTTCCGTCTTGACATCACATCCAATACACTACGATTCTCTGATAAACCAGAAGAGGTGAACACAGAACCAGTTAAGATCCCCCACCACCAAAACCAAAGTTTACCGATTGTCGTAAGTATTAGCGATGTAAGTCTCAGGTTAAGACTATACACACCTACCTTGATTTGGCCTCCCATAGACACCTAGTCATAATACCAATGGGATTCCGAAGGTCTATCCAGAGCGAAGCTGTTTCCCGTACCATCGGTGAAACACGACCTCCTATCGCACTTGCACAAGTATCCAATACTTATATATATGAGAACTATGCCGTTGTGCCCTCACAACGCGCACAAGTGCAATACTAGCCTATTCCGCATTATCGATGTCCAGTCTCGATAATACTACGGCTAGGGATATTTAATGATTAATCCTTCGTGGACTGATACTGTCTCATATCATCTCAATCCAGGAACTAATCATAGGGACCCTCTCTTTTTATATATCTATGGTGATCTAATCACAATTGATGAGAGTGCAATTTCCTTATTACATAGTTAATTTGCTACAACAACACAATGATCTGTGCAAATAGTGACGCTATGGGTCATATTATCCAACAATCTCCCACTTGGCACATAGCCAGTCACTCGAGTGTCTAACACCCGAACTATGTACAATTCGCTCAAATTGCTGAGGAAAGGTTTTCGTCAGCGGATTTGCTTAATTATCGTCTGACGCGATTTACACGATCATCACATCGCCACGATGTATGATCCGAACGAATCAGATGATATAGAAGTATATATCTGGATCGTCGATGAGACCTTTAATTCCTTAGCCTATGCTGACGCCTAGCTCAGCTGCTAACAGAACTTTATCTAATCTTATTAGATTTATTTTCGACCCAGATGGTCTTCTATTGCTGCCTCAGCTGCAGCAATAATCCGCATTTGTTTTTATATTCGGCAACAGTTATCTTGCTAGGAAGATTTCCAGCTCACTGTCCCTGTTATTCAAACTTTATAGTACCGTAGTATTTTAATTGTTTGGAAACTTGCAGTAGTGATCCCAGTCACTTCAAGTTCTCCTTCTCCATAGTTTAAGATAGCATCTTTAGTTCTCAGAGATACTAACAGATGTTCTTAACTTCAATCCAGTGACTATCACTTGGATTGACCCGATTGTGACTCCATATGCTCGAAGCGTATGAGACACCAATACAAGTACATTTTAAATGTACAATTTCCCAGAGAGTGTTAACAAACTCCAAATCTATCCCAGTAGATCTTTATTCCTTGAATAAAGGTTGTTACTCCCCAGAATTCTACGGAGAATTTCTTATGAAGAATATCTATGAAAGCCAAGCTTTCACCAATTGCTTTATGGGAATTTCACTGTCAGTGCACTCTCCCACTAACCTCCTTATATACACAAGAATTATTTAGTTTTGAATCAATCATAACCATTATGATTATTTCAAAACAACAGTTCCAAGAACCTTATGCTTGCATCAATCCAAAAATGGATCGAATAACCCGCAAACCTGGTTTGTCGGTTATACAAAATCGTCAGGATGTTGTAAACATCCTCCAAAAGGTTTCCTTTTCAGGAAAGCGATTTTGATTTGTAACTGACATATTTCATAAATGAAATATACAGTTATCAACAAGCATCTTCAAAATGGATTTACCATGGCAACAGGTAAAAGGTTGAACCGTTATTAACACAATGTTGATAACGATACCTTTTTCGTCAAAAGCCTAGCTTTGTACGTTGGTATGTTGCCATCCATGTATGTCTTCCTTGAAGACGTTAATGTACCATAGCACAATGCCTTGTGGTACAACAACTAGTATCCAAAATAGTTGTTATACATGGAATCCATTTCGGATTCATGGCACTTTGCCATAACAGAGAGTCGATACCTTGTATCACTTCCTCAAAACGTAGTCGGATGGTACACCTCCATAAGATTGACATCTTTATGAGGTTAGAGCAGAACCCATACCCTAGGTTGTTTTCTGACTCTATCCGATCTACGAGTTTCTTGTGTATTTGAAGGTTAATGGTATAGTTTCATCATACATGAACTATTTGTGTTCCATTAAGGACTTCGTGCCTTGAACAGTATTACTCCGATTTTCATCGAGTATCACTATCCTCCCACTGACCACTGCATATCAGTATTCCTCATAGGAAAACCGCATGGTGAGCAACAATCACATTGTTCTCATGTGAGATTTATAAGTACTATACTTATGGTTTCCCTTAGGATAACCTATATTGGCACTTATCCAATTTGGGTCCTTAGTTTGGTATCATCCAAACGCTATGCCTGGCATACCCAAATTATCAGGAATGAGAAACCTCGTTTCTTCCCTGTTCATATCCTATATGATATCTGTCAAACAGATTTATATGGAACCTTATTCTAAATAAGTTTTGCACTGTTAATACATATCCTGTTGAAGGAAACAGTAGCTCAGAGCGACTCGCGAAAAACCTAATCATGTCCAACAAAACTTGGTTTTTAGTTCTGACACACCGTCAATTGACGTGTCTCGGGAGGAGTCCTCATATGAAAGAATACCATACTCTTTCATGTACGTATGAAACTTACTGCTTAAGTATTTACCAATACGGTCTTACCGCAGCGGCATAATACTACAGCCGATCTGTTTGTATACTTCGTGTCGAAACTCAAAGTTTCGTATTTGTGTTCTTCAAAAGAAACACATAACCATAACGTGATGCCACATCCGTTAAGGTCACGAAATATTCATGTACACATCTAGCCAAGCTATGTTTAGCGAGTAATTGAACGAATGTTGCAAATTCAATACTTGCCTCCCACTATTTTTCGTCGAGTCTCTAACCCTCTGTGGAGTACTCGGGAAACCGTGTTTCCTAGTGGGCTAGGATCCTATTAAATAACACACAACCCTGACTTTGGTCAATAAAAAGCTGTATGCTATTTAACTAGGTAGATCTCACAGATCAATTGGATCTCATCCAATTCCTAGATCCGGTTAGGTGGACATCCAAGTCCGAAACATATGTATAATGTCAATGTATCCAATACATTTTCCCAACCATATTCTCCGAATCATCTAGGCCTTGGCTTTGGCCAAAAACAAACCTAATGATTCCAGTTAAGCCGGACCCATTGACGAGGAAAGTTTCGTAATCAATGTCATTGGACAAAAAGTGATCTGACTTTGGCCAATAAAAATCACGATTTGGACAAGACACCGATATGCAACAAAATCTCATGATTCAAGTACATCCTTGATTGACAAAGGTCTTGACTTTGGTCAAAAACAAACCAATGCCAACTTCGGATCTTGAACAAGAATCATTCAATGGAAGGATATTTGCTTAATATAGATTGAGGGATTTTCGCGTGCAAATTGGCTACCAATTTAATTATCTTTGTTAAGGTCTCATCATCATACACCCTTAAACATGCATTCTAAATATAATAAAGCGAGTATGAAATAAATAATAATGATATGCGGATTGATACTTAACACATTGATCCTAGATCAAATCTCTCCCTTTCTCACATCAAGCTAGCACTTGTACTACTTCTATCTACCCGTTACACTACACTTTCTAAAGAAACCTCATATACATAGAGGAGAATAGGTGAGAAGAGAATACAAAGAGAAAGAAGGTGATAAGGCTGGACACGCAGGTCCAATTTAATAAATCGAATTTATTACAACAATTTCTAAAATTGCCCACCCGACTAATATCCATCCGATATACATTATTCATTCAACACAACCACGTATTCACACACATAAGCATGCTATCAATCAATCTAATCAAATTAATTAATCTGATAATTAAGTGATCATCCAATGTTCAAACAACGATTTGATTTTGTTCGAGTCAAACTCGTTTTTGCGAATAAGTACTCAAAGTACGAATTCATGAATTAAATTAAACTACATCATTAAATCTAATTTAACATGTATTTAATACTAATTCACTATTCAATTCAAATTAAATATTACACTTTTATTTAATAAACCTTTTACGATTTAAATTCCAAATCTAATCGTAACGCGTCTCAAAGACCGATTAACGTCCAACGTCATTCAATTATAGTCCAATGGGCTTTTGATTGATTTCTTAAGGCGTGGACTTTTGGTCAACTCGGGTCAAACCAATAACCAAAGTCCAATCCGGGATTTACCCCATAAGCCCATAAATCAATCTTGGCCCATTAGGCCCAATTGAACATTAAAGGTTCATTAGTCGCAATTGGGCTTTATGGTTAAGGTTTTGGGCCCAATTGGATCCAATCCACTTGGCCTAAACCAAACTTGATAAATCAAGCCCAATAGGCCCAATTACAATTTTAAATTCTAATTTCCAAAATTAGGCCCAATTAATTAAATCCAAAAATCCAATTTTCACAATTTAATTACCAAAAGTGCATTATATGATTAATCAACTAAATCAACATTTTTTAAAACACCAAATTAGTCTTATTAATCATATTCAATTCATTATCACATGTCAAACACACATAATGAAAAATCAAACCCATTTACATGCTTTCATGCTCTCGGCCAAGGAGGGATTTTGTGTCCGATTTGGTTTCGATCCAATCGAACCTACAATCGACATCAAATCACCATCCAATTTGATTTTATACACATCCAATGTCACAAAACCAAAATTCCAAGACAACATTAGGGCATATCCAATTCGGCCAACATAGAATATTTTGGGTTTTTGTCCAATTCGAAATCCAATCCAATTCGATTCAAATAACGTCAACCTAATCGATTCTAACTCATCAAATGAATTAAAATCAAAAATCCAAGATCCCAAAATTCATCACACATTCGGCCATGGCATAATATTTGGGGAAAATAATTCCAAATCATTTTTCATCAAATTAGTCCAACCAAAATGAATTTAAACATTATAAGCATACTCAAACAAGCAATTTATTCAAATCATGCTCAACAAACATTTACCCAATTTTAAGCCCTACATTTTTCATGCTTGCAACATTAGCTCTTGATGCCATTGTTGGTTTATTCTAAGGTCCCAAGATCAAATCAAGACATGAAATAATGCTTGACACACCAACGGAGGTAGCGGAATACTCACATTGATCGGTAGAGTCGATTTGAAGACAAATGGACCAAAAAACGTACTGCCATGTAAGCCTACTGCATGCAGTCCACTGCCTACAAAACAGAAAATTGAATGAGAAAACGGAGCTCCTAGCTTCGTCGGATGGATCCCGTCTCATGGTCGAACCTCCCTACCACCTTCGCAAGACTTGTAAGTGTGCTAGCACTTGATTTCTCACCATGAGAAACCACTCTTAGCTTCCCTATTGCTCACGTTTTCTGGTTCAAAACCAGTGAGCATTGTGCCCATTTGGGCGTGAGAGAAGCGAGCATTTGAGAGAGATGAAATGTTTTGTGTTAAGTTAAAATGATTTACCAAAAAATCAATTTATATTTATGCCATAATATTTATTAAATAAATAATAAAATTATGACACAAAACATGCAATGGCTTAGAGTGTCAAACACTCAATTTCCATGCAATAACATTGAGTGCATTCTACACTATCAACATGCAATGCATTATCAATAAAATAGACATACAATGACATGTGTCATATGGGCCCCACACGTTTCCAAATGAAAGTGGGCCCACGTGCACTCACGCGTTCGGGTTCGATATTTCCGAAATACCGAGCTTACGTCGCGACGTTAATTCAATCGAATTTAAATAAATAATTGCGCCTGGCGAAATTATTATTTACGTCGCTAACGAATTAATTCTAAATTAACTCGTTTGCCCGAATTAAATCTAATTTTAATTCCGCGTCGAAATCTAATTTCGTCTAATATATCGAATATATTAATACATCGATTAATTCCGAATTAATCGTTCTCTCTCTTTAGACGACATTTTATCCCGGATAAAACATCTCCGTTATTAATCCTAGATTAATTCTCTCTCTCTCTTCTTTATAATCCCAGATTATTCAAGAGTGCGAGTTGTGCGTCATCGGTGGATTATCGGGAAGCGACCCATGAGATCCCCGGATAAGTTGGCAGTAAATACGGTCGTCGGAGTGCCGAATCACGTACGTACCAAGTACTACGTTCTACCGATTTACGAGACAAGGTCGACTCCTAGCAAAGCACCAAGTCTTCCCAAGTTCTCCGGACATATTCATCAAGAATATCTAGATCTGTATCAAGCGTAGTATACGATTGTATTGTGCGTATCGGCCCAGTATCGGATAATCACGTGCTAGGGCTGGGGCTGGATAAGTGTCTGCCCCGTCCGAAACACATATCGGATGTCTGGTAACTAGTCTCTATAATCGGATATTCATGACCTGGTCATAATATCACGATTGGATGCGCATCACTTTAAGAGCACTAATACCGTATCCTGCGTGACATCATCTCCATTATGACTGGAGTGACACTTCCGTCTGACATCACATCCAATACACTACGATTCTCTGATAAACCCAGAAGAGGTGAACACAGAACCAGTTAAGATCCCCCACCACCAAAACCAAAGTTTACCGATTGTCGTAAGTATTAGCGATGTAAGTCTCATGTTAAGACTATACACACCTACCTTGATTTCGGCCTCCCATAGACACCTAGTCATAATACCAATGGGATTCCGAAGGGTCTATCCAGAGCGAAGCTGTTTCCCGTACAATCGGTGAAACACGACCTCCTATCGCACTTGCACAAGTATCCAATACTTATATATATGAGAACTATGCCGTTGTGCCCTCACAACGCGCACAAGTGCAATACTAGCCTATTCCGCATTATCGATGTCCAGTCTCGATAATACTACGGCTAGGGATATTTAATGATTAATCCTTCGTGGACTGATACTGTCTCATATCATCTCAATCCAGGAACTAATCATAGGGACCTCTCTTCATTTATATATCTATGGTGATCTAATCACAAATGATGAGAGTGCAATTTCCTTATTACATAGTTAATTTGCTACAACAACACAATGATCTGTGCAAATAGTGACGCTATGGGTCATATTATCCAACACAATATACATATCCCATACATATTTACATGCTTAAGAAACAATAACCCAAGAAAAGAGAAATTAGGAACTTAATATTACCTCAATTTCAAGTTCTAATTTTCCAATCTTATTCTTTATTTGATGTTGTTAATTTTGTTACTAACTCTAACCTATTTTTTCTTTTGTTCTCAACTCATGAGATATGGCCAAGCCTTTTCAAAATGGAAAACAACTTCTATTTATATTTTTTTTCTCTAAGGCCGAAAAATTGAGTATTTTTTTAGTTAAAAATAACAATTTATTTTGGCCAAGATTTTGACACATGTTTGATCTTATCCAAAATTAAATGATTATTTTGATTTTTGTTAAATCCATGTGTCAAAAAATGCATTGATTAGCCATTAAAATTGTCCAAATATTAAGAATATTCCAAATAATATTTTTTAACGAAAAATAAATAAATTAACAATTAATTAATTTATTTAATACTTATTAACAAAAAGATAAAATAGTGATGGCAAAAGATTCCAAGAATATTCTTCCAATTATCGTTATTAATAATTAATTAATTAATAAAAATAATAATAATAATAATAATAATAAAAATAAGTGTCAAAATCTAATTGATTATTAATGTGTATCTAATCAAAATTATGTATCATATATAATACATATTATTTAATACGCATGTGTAAATTATGAATAATCCAAATTATCCATAATTAATTGCCTAAGTGCTCAATGAATACACTTTATATTACGGGACTCTCTAGGTTTAGGTTTATCTGTCACGGAAACCATTTCCATGTCTGTAATTTGTCTACTCACAAATTACTACGACCACAGGTAATCGAGTTGAACCATTCAAGTCAAAGTCATTGCATATATATAATCAATATGTTATAGGTTATCCGAATTATTTGGGAGATATAGAATAAATGTCAAGTCCCCGCTATGAACAATTCATGTGTCGGGACATAAGTATAATTCTTTAATAAATATTCGGAACTTTTTTCTGAATCATATCTCGGCCAAAGATTTCAAAGAATCACAAATTGGATATCTAAATCCCGTACACGGGACTGACAGATCCTTTCTAGATACATCACATAATATCGTGAGTATCATTTCATACCCAACAAATAGGCGGAGGTCTGATATTAAAAGATCATTGACATGATTGCCATCAAACTGTGGAGGGTATCCCACATATCCACAGTGGTATGACAAGTCAAAGGAGCTAATATTCTATTCGGCTCGTAAAGATTCCTATTGATGTTGGTGTACCATCTATCAAGAATATTTGAATGAGTCGTTCAGTATTTATCCAATAAATACCTATGTTTTTATATGAGTATCTCAATACTCATGGTTTACTAAGATAAACCATTTGAACAATTCTAATATACAACATGTACCGGTCTCACGGGTTTACTAATTGACCAGGTATGTAAACCTTGAGCAGGAACCGTTTTAAGAATGAATTATATTGTAACAATTTTCAGTGGCAATTGCGGCGCTTTTGCAATTATGTCACAACTATTCATTCTAATGTCATTTTACGCCTTAACCATATAAAAGATTATATTGATGAAAACTACTAAATTTTATTTATAATAAAATATAAATGTACATTATATTTACAATAAATACAATAAAATTTGGCACGCCGAGCACCAACTATAAGAAGAATTTGGGTAAATTAGGGACTTATCTTTATCAGATTTCTTAGCTAAGGCAACTAATTTGCTTTCCTGACGCCATCCACTTTATCTCTTAAAAGTCTGGGTTTGGGTCTCTAGAATCCCTACATTCTTTATGGCACCTCGTGTCTACTGGAAACTTCCCCGACTAATCTTGATTTCTTGCTTCTTTTATCTTTATGACTATCCTCCGTTTTTCAAGAAACTTGCTATCGATACTAGGTACTCAAAGGCTATTGGATCTGCTTGAATGAATTTTCTATGGAGGGAAGGAATCTTATTTGGGTCTACCTGGCATTTTACTCTTGCTCAGGCTTATTTTATTCTCTTTACTACTATAGGTTTTAGTACTTTCTTATCTATCTGATTATCTATCTCTGTCTCTTATTGCCTCTGGTTGTTTAAGCATCTATGCATCATTCCTTACTTTTCTTATAGCTTTCTCTTTATCTTTTTACTCCCCTGGGTGGATATTCTTATAATATTACTATCTATTTTCATAGCTTGTTCTGAACTTCAGGAAATAAACCAGGATGATTAAAGAAAGATTTTCAATTAGGACAAGGATAATGGTTACTTTTATTATGATGAGAATTCAAATAGCTTTAGGAATACTTACTAACCTTTCGATATGACTTGAGGACGTACTCGAGGATCGGATACTGGAGAGGTAGTGCCTCGCATAGTAGTATCTCGGGCATACTACGTATATAAGACCCCAACACTCTACCCACTGTAATCAGTGACTCCATAGACCTTGCTCTGATACTATCTTTGTAACACCATTCTCACGGAGATGCTACCGGCAGGGAATAGGCCGACCTATCCTATAAGCCTCTAATTTTCTGACTATTATCATCATTATTAAACTCATTTCAAATATAAACTCAAGCATGGGACCATGGCCCAACTCAATAACATAAGATGCATCTCAAATACTCATAACTGTGAACTCAATAACAATACACTATATAACTCTGCCATGGACACTTTAACATATTTTACACACAATCTTGACTATATAATTATCTAATACATGATTGTACTCTTACTCTGATTGAACTGTGTTTCAGACTTGACCTGGTGGTGCTGAGTGACTGCCTTAAGTATCCATCATCTCAAGCTCGTCCTCCACATATACCTGCAAAGTAGAAACACTATGAGTGGGGAGGTTAGATCGTTTAAACAATCTAGTGAGTGGACAACTAAAAAAATGAAAACTGAAATGCTTTTATGAAAACTTCATCTTTTGAAAGCAAATTCATCTTCAAGAAAAATTGATCTCCTTTGAAAACTCTTTATTATCTGAGAAACTAATCATGATCATAAATGGGGTGAATACACACGCATGTCGTATACGGAACCTTTATGGTGCCCTCTAACTTCTTAAGATGAATATGAATTGGAAAGAAATAGTTTATGTCATGCGCCGTGATGCCAGGTCTTGCTCGTCGCGATGCCCATACAATCAGACCGAGGTAGAGAGCAATTTATGTTTCACATCATGACGCTAAGGGTTCCGCATCGCGTCGCCCACCTGACCAAACCTGAGGTAAATAGCTTCTTTTTGGTCTACATCATGATGCCAAGTGTTGAGCATCGCGACGCCCACATGATCTGACCCGAGGCAAAGAGCCTCTGCTTGTTACGCATCGTGACACAAGCCCAGAGGTGTCGCGATGCTCGCCTGATTTTAGGGCTAAACACCAACACTTCAGTGATAATGCCCAAGTAATCCCCACCATCATTTAGACTTCAACATGAATCAAATTCAACTACAATACAATGGGTCGAAGGAGAAAAAATATGACCCAAGGCAATCCTTGTCAAAAACCTAAGAAATGAATTCCCAATCCAACATGTTCATTGATTAAACAAAATGCCATAATGCACTCAATAACACCATACCATGATTTCTTATACCTATAGACTCCATAATTGCTTAGTCTCAACCTTATTTCGAAATGGATAGAGAAATGAAAACATGATAGGTCTATGATAATGAAGAGGAGAAATGATTTAGAAGCTTACCTCACTGGTGTTTATCATATGGGATGGTCCAATTGAAAGGTTTTCTATAAATATTCATGGATGAATGCTTGAGAAGATGATGAATAGTTGATAGGGTTCTAAAAAAAATATGGGCTGCCTTATATACAAGTGGGGCATGATGTTTTTATTATTTTAGAACCCACATTGTGATATTTCTAGAGAAATCCTGAAATGCTACAGCGACTGCCTCAAAAACATATTTGTTGACTTAGTTCTGGTTTCTTTTTTGGGAAAATATTCAACACAAAAGTTGTAGATCTCAGTCTTAGCTTTCTAAAAATATTAAAATTCATAAAAATCGGAGATTGTATGAAAATGTTAGTGCCCAAATACTAAGGGATATTTGGATTGATTCTAAGTCTAAATTCTGTATCGGAATTGCGAGTTATCGAATGTCCAAAAAGTAATTTCAAAAGCACATATATGCTTGAACATTATTTATATTATGTATTTCACCATCATAACATAGTTTTCGTCAAGATTACCGAGGTGTTATAAAATGTAATTCCATACATTTCATTTTAGACTCAAACAGATAGTTACAAAACGATTTACATTCATCACTTATAATGGCCCGAGGCATTCCAAATCGACTTAAAATATTTTCCTTTAAAAATTTAATCAGAATTTTGTGATCATTGTTTCGACAAGGAACCGCCTCAACGCATTTTGAAACGTAATCAACTACAACTAAAATATATAAAAATTCAAATGACAGTGGAAATGGACCCATGGAATATATTCCTCAACAATCAAAGATTTATGATAATGATGAGATTTAAAGGTATCATGTTTCTTTTAGAAATGGATCCCAATTTTTGACAATTTTCTCAAGTTTTACAGAGATCATGTATATCTTTAAATAAGGTGGGACAATAAAATCTATACTGTAAGATTTTTTCAGCGGTTTTTAAGGTGAGGAGTGACATCCACATGCTTATGAATGACAAAACTTAATAACACTACTTATCTCATTCTACGGTATGCAACGTCTGAAAATCTGATCAGGACAATACTTGAACAGATATGGATCGTCCCAGTAGAATCTTTCCACTTTGGTCAAAAATTTCTTCTTGTCTTGATGGCTTCAGTCTGGGGGTATTTTTCTTGTCGTAAGAAAATTAACAATAGTAGCTACCAAGGCATTGTATTTACATAAAATAAAACATCATAAGGAAAAGTCATTGATATGATTTCTGTCAATCAATGACTCATTTGTGAGATTCTCTGCTCTTTTCTTGTCCTTGATTGTGAGAATGAATTCTTGAAGCAACAAAATCCATTATTGTAATATTGGCTTTAGATCTTATTTAGACATCAAATATCTAAAAGTAGCATGATCAGAATAAACAATGATTGATGAACCAATTAAATATGATAGAAATTTATCTAATGCAAATATTACAGCAAGTAGTTCTTTTTCTGTGATAGTGTAATTTATTTGTACACTATTTAAAGTTCCATTTGCGTAATAAATTACATATGACATATCTTCATTTCTCTATCCTAATACCGCGCCAACTTCATAGTCATTGGCATTACACATTAGTTTAAAAGGAAAAGAGCAATCAGGGGATTGCATGATAGGAGCAAAATTTAAAAGACTAATAATTTTTTCAAATGACCTTTGAAAATCTTCTGCCCATTCAAATATTGTATTTTTTAATATGAGGTTATGGTACTAAAGTTTTTAATGAAACTCTTATAAAATCCTACATGTCTTAAAAATGAACGAATTTCTCAGACTCTTTTTGGTGGTGGCAATTTAGAGATCACTTCTATTTGTGCCTTGTGAACCTAAATACCTTTTGATGACACAATGTGACCCAAAATAATTCCCTAATTAATCATGAAATATCATTTATCTTAGTTTAACATAAGTCTTTTTTCTTCATATCTTTTCAAAATATTTTCCAAGTTATTCCAGATATTATCAAATGAGTTCCAAAAACAGATATATCATCCATAAATATCTATAAATAATGTTTAACCATGTCAGTTAATATGCTTAATATGCATCGCTAGAATGTTGTTGGTGTATTAGAAAGCCCAAATGGCATTTTCCTAAATGAAAATGTTCCAAACAGACACATGAATTTTGTATTTTCCTTGTCTTCTAAAGTTATAGAAATTTGATAATAACTTGAGTAACCATCAAGAATACAATAGTAGGGATGCATTGCTACTCTTTCCAAAATTTGGCCAAGAATTGGTGCAGGAAAATGATATTTTTTAGTGGCGTAATTTAATTTTCTATAGTTAATACACAAATGCCAACTAGATGGGATTCGAGTTGGAATTGACTCTCATTTATCAATTTTGAGAACATTTATTCCAGAATTTTTAGGCACAACTTGTGTAGGACTTACCCACTTACTATCGAAGATATGGTTTATAATGTCTACATCAATAAGATAAAAATACTTTCATTTTACCACTTCTTTCATGTGAGGGTTTAATCTTCTTTAGGGTTTACGATATGTCCTAGTATTATCTTCTAAACATATTATGTATGCATAGGTCCAAGGATTAATGCCTTTTATATCTCTTAAAGTCCATCCAATTGTCAGTTTATGTTCTCTCAACATATTTAGCAACTTACCTTCTTGATCGCATATGAGGGAGGAAGAAATTACCACAAGGTAAGTTTGTTAATCTCCAAGAATTGCATACTCCAATCCTTCTGGCAAAATCTTTAATTCTAATTTGTATATTTCCACTTGTTTCTCATCTTCAAGTATTCATAATTCCCTAAAATTTATTTCTCTCCATCGCCTTCTAGTACCTGTGTAAAATCAAGTAAAGAAAAATCATTAAAAATATATGAATGTAACTGCGTACTTGATTCAATAAAATTAGCTGTATAAATTTCCATAAGGTCAAATTCACTCTTATGAATATGTTCCTCCAAAATTGGTTCAATTAGTTCTATGCTCTTGTTTTCACTATTCTCATCATATGGTTATTTGTACATGTTAAAAACATAAATTCTAACGTCATTTTGTCAATGTACATGTTCATGATTCCATTCCTGCAATTAATTAAAGAATTAGCTATTACTAAAATTGGACGACCAATAATTACAAGAATTGGCTTGTAAGTATCTTCTATAAGCTTTGTTTCCAAGATAATAAATCCATAGGATATATGAATTTATCGACTTGTGATAACACATCTTCCATAATTCCTTTTGATACCTTAACTGATCTATCAGCAAGTAAAAAAGTAGTTCAAGTTAGTTTTAACTCACAATATTAAGTTGATTTTCACTCGCCAATATTAAGTTGGTTTTAACTCCCCAATATTAAGAAAATTAACACTAGGGTCTTTATATTTCAATGCATTATCGGTCGAGAGAATGGAACTTACGTTCAACTAGAAAAATGTTTTTCTTACCTAATGTTTTCTTTTAACGGTGCACAAGTCTTTCAGAAATTTGGCATAAGATGATACATATTTGATATCATCTAAAAAATGAGCATTATCCTTTATCTATTTGAATATTTCATATATTTCTAGGGAATGGTTTAATTTATTTATTTTTAATGCTTGATGAAATAGAGTGCATGTGAAAATAATTATTCTCAGCGATGGGTGTTGATTCATCAACCTCTTTCTTACCCTTCAAAGCTGACTCATTTTTAACTTCTCGAGGTTCAAGAATAGGTATTTCGATGACATTACCACTACGAAGAGTAATAATTGATTTAATTGTGTCTATGTGTTGAATAATAGAACTACCCTCATGAGGGTTTTGATAAATCTTGGGGTTTGGTTTTGGTTGTGTAGAAAACTTTCCTTTCTCATGAATGGTTAATACATATGTGAATTTGGAAAATGTATCTTTCATATCGCTCAATGTTTGCACGGTTTGGTTATTAACGGCTTCATGTTTCTCGATGAATGCATGCAAGTTATCCTCAAAGGTTTTCTATATGGTGAGACATACGGAGTATGATTCTAAGAATTTTGGAAATTTTTGTGTACGTGGGGAGGTTGTTGCGATGATTGTGCTTGGTTGTCATTTCTCCAATTGAAGTTTGGATGGCTTCTCCAACCATAATTGTAGGTTTAAGAGTATGAGTTTGCATTTGGTCTCTTGAAGGTGTTTATAGAACTGACTTAGTCATGGAGACATTCTTACAAAGCTGGCAAGGTTGGGCAAACTTATTTGACATGTTCATTTGAGTTACAGACATGACATGTGACTTCTTGAATTAACTTGACATGATCACTCTTCTTTATTTCCAATGCCTAAATTTTTTTAGCTAGAGATGTATTTTTAGCAGAAAGGTCATGGTATTCCCTAAGGTTAAACATGCCTTTACCAGATGACTGTGGTTTAATAGACGAATCATAAGTGCCAATTGTGTCATAGTGTTGTGCATTATCTGCTGCGTGTTCTAAGTAATCTAGTACATCTTCAGAATTTTTTTTCTTCAATTTACCATTACACTTCATTTTCACTACTTGTCTACCTTGGGGTGTTAAACCCTCTCTAGGTTGGAAACTGGCCTCCTTGTTTCAAACCCATGATGTGGAAAAATATTTAGAATTTCTTTAAATCTATCCCAATATTGGTAAAGTGTTTCCCTAACTCTTGTTCGAAAGTTGTGACTCTCCTCTTAAAGGATTTTTTCCAGTGCGGATGGTGTTGGTTTCTATTATTTGTCCCAAGGAAAGATTAAGCATTTAAAATACAATAAACATACATGCAAAGCTTGAAGGATGGCGGAAACATACTTACAAAGCTATGTGATGAAATTGTTGAAGAGGATCCTTGAGCCTCCAAGGTTGAAGTTTTCGGCCAAGCAAGAAGATGGAGAGAAGCTTTAAATCTTCAAGTATTCAAGCTCCAAGGTTGTTTCCCTATCACCTCTTTTGATCCTTGCTTGTGCTAGAAAAAATGGAGAATGAAAACAATTTTTCTGCCTATTGTTAGAAGCTCACGGCGTGAGCAAGAGAGAAAAGGAGGAGAGTGTTTCACTTTCAATTTTTGTTTTCCTTTTGCATGCCAAAACCGTGAATGATGACCAAGGAAATGAAAAGTGATATGATATCTAATACCAAAATAATTTTTTAATGTAAAAAATCCTTCAAAGCCATGCATGGCTTTCCCTCCAAAATGAAATCCATCATTTGCCATCATTACCACACTTTGAGATTAGAGACAATGTATCATCCCTCAAAGGTGACTAGATACATCCACCATCTATTCGTATTAAGTAATGAGATATCGCGATGTGATTTGCGGATATCACTCGATTCAAAATACGAATGTGTCCGCAAACACTTTTGGGCTCGGTTTCGTTAATTACGAATTAACGAATTTCCATCGCGACGTGAATTAAATAATTACGCCTTGCGAAATTACTATTCAGTTCGCTAATGAATAATTCTAAATTAATTCGTTTGCCCGAATTAAAATCCGATTTTAATTCCGCGTCGAAATCTAATTTCGTTTAATAATATATCGAATATATTATTTTATCGATTAATTCCAAATTAATCGATCTCTCTCTCTCTCCTAATAAGGCATTTTATCCAAGATAAAGTTTCTCCGTTATTAATCCAAGATTAATAAAGTTCGAATCAAACATCATAGGCATTCCGCCAAGGTTACATTTTTGGGAAAAATCATCCAATGCATTTTTCTCAAAATTGATTCCATATAACATCATTCTATATACATGTAAGCATACTCATTCATCAAATTTCACAAGAAATGCTTCAATCAATTTTACCCAAATTTTAACCTAAAGTATTTCATGCTTAACCATGGCTCCATGATACTGTT
>SKCR01017398.1:0-44489 GCA_019454045.1 Zanthoxylum bungeanum | reverse complement strand
ACAAAAATATTTTGAGAAAGTTTCAATTTAAAAAGTAGAACTACTATGATTTTTGGAGGCATGTGGGAAAAACCCACCTCAGATGTGACTTATGGAATTGACGGTACTTGGAATTGATGGATTCAGGACATGAGCACATGTAGAGCAAGACTAGGGGACATCGATATGTAGCGCTCCTAGATCCTAGATTCAGGGTTAGGGGGATAGCGATACGTAATACCCATAGACCCTAGATTCAGGGTCAGGATGATAGCATGGATAAGCATACCTGGCTCTAGTGCAGTGACTTGGGGACGGCGATACGTAACGCCCCAAGACCACTAGTTTAGGCGTATAGGGGGGATGATGATACGTAATGCCCCCATGCGTTAGGTTTTCTTCAGATTTCCAAAGACAGATATTTAGCAATATAATTTTCATAAATATGATTTTCAGAGACATGTTTTTCAGAGAGAAACAGTTTTATGAATTCAGAAAGTACAGTTTTATGAAAGAGTTTTAGAAAGAAATTAATTTTACAGAAAACCTCAAAGTTTACAGAAAGGATTTGCAGAAAGAGATGTGTTTTCAGATAAGAAAGAGTTTCCAAAAATGACAATTTTCTTGAAACGATTTCGATTTTAGAACCCTGAATATTCATAACGCATTTCAATTTATGTTTTAAACTATCCACTCACAAGGTCATTCAAACGATCTAATCCCCCCCACACCCACTCCCAGTTTTCTGGTTTGCAGGTTTACCCAGAGGACGAGCTCGAGAAGACGGATACTGATGGCAGATTAGGGTGTTTGAGTCCACCAGGTCCAGTCAGAGATACAGTTCAGTCAGAGTCAGAGTCAGAGTAAAATCAAGTACGAGATATTTGTATAGTAAAGTTGTATTAAAAGTGTTCATGACCAGATTTGTAAAGAGAAGTAATGTTGAATATACATTTATATATATTATTATGCATTCTATGTCATTGATTTGGGCAATGGTCCCATGTATGAGTTTATGTTTGAGATAGAGTAGTAGTGTTGTCCAAATTCAGAAAGTCAAAGGCTCGGGAGGATATCATGGCCTATTCTCTACCGGTGACATCTTCTAAAGGGAGATGATACAAAATTCGGCCAAAATAATATAACAATAAGATTGAAGGAAAACACATCAAGTCATCAACACATCCAAGTTCTTGAAATTCTCATAGTCATCAAAGTAACACAGCCAAAACTAAATAAATATGGAAGCTTTATTCAAAATTTAAAGGATCAATGGAAAAATAATATAGCCATGTATCCTAAAAATCAAGTAGTAAAAAGATACATTTCAATAATATAGCCATGTATACAAAAGAGGCATTGTCTCAACAGTGCCTCATTGAGGCGTGCCTTATTTGTTTGAGGCACTCTCCAGCGCCTCACAAAAAATAAAAAAATTGAAAAAAAATATTTTTTTACTCAAAAAAATCAACAACAAATGAATCTATGGGCATATAACACAATTAAAAGAAAAATTAATAAAAAATATAACAAATGAGGATAAAATAATAAAATAATAAATTACCCAAACTCCGGCGACGACAACGACGGCTCCGGTGATGGAAAAAGAGAGAGAGATAGCCGAGAGAGAGAGAGACTGAATCGCGAAAGAGAGGAAGAATAAATGGGTTTTATATTGGATTTTTACTGACCGAATTAATTTGGTTGGTAACTGAAAATTCACAGCATACTTTTATGGCGGCAACTATAATATTATTGACTGGATAAATTCGGTCATTAATACTTTATTATTCTGTCGGTAAATTATTTTTTAAAAAAACCTTAATTAATTAGTACTATTTTTATACTAATTAATATTATCAAATAGATTAATGACATACTGGTTCTTAAAATGGCACATATAATTAATTATTTAACAAAAAGTTTAGATAGGGTCAAACGTAAACACAAAATGTTGAACACTAATCCATATTATCATCATCAATAAAATCACTGTCTTCATCTTCTACCATCCCTTCTGAGCTTGATTGAAGAATTGATTTATATGATTCTAGTTCAGCATCCCCCAAGTGTATATCAATCAATTCCCTAGTTGATGCATTCAAATCACCTAGTTCATCATCAACCCCTATAGTTATTTCATTTTCATGCACAAACTCCACCATATCTTCTTGGAATGTTGTCTATGGGACATGAGTTTTGTTTGATGATTTTTGAATATCCACAGTTGACCTAACTTTGATCTTGTATACGGCTAATTAATCGCTTGTCTCATTTGGCGTCAGGGTAAGGAAGATAGTACACTTGTGAAGCTTGCAGTGCGAGAATGAACGGTTCATACTTTCTATATAGGTATCTTTTATTGACATCCACCATCTTATAATGTGTATGAACCATCGTCCCATTAATCGGATCATACCAATCACAATTAAATAATATGGTTCTCTTAATGGGTAAACCTGGGTACTCCACCTCTAAAATTTCCTTCAATCGACCATAGAAGTCGCATGAATTATCACTGTAGCTATATCCATTTATACAAACTCCACTATTCATTGTAGTCGGACCGGAGCCACGCTCAGTATGAAATTTTACCCATTAACAAAATACACATTAAAACAGTTGACCATTCTCATAGGGCCTTTTGCTAGCTCTATGACGTAGATGTTGTTGATAGAGTGTTCGTTGTCACGTGTCTATCCATTAAGTGAAAATTGTTAGCATACAATGTTGGGGTTTTAAGGGGGAATATCGGTAACGCAGCGGAATCGCGGAAAATCAAAATTTTCCGATTTCAAATCTTTTTCTCGGATCAATTAAATAAAATTATTTATTTAATTATCCAATTATCAAATTCTGAAAAATTACACAAGAAATCAAATTTCTTGGTAATTACCGAATTGCCCCAAAACTTTGTTAATTGATCATTTTAGTCCAAAAGTTGTCAATTACAATTTTGGATGATTCTAAATCATTTATAAAATGTTTTCAACACATCTAATGCATCAAAATCAGATTTCACACAAATCCCCAATTTTTGAGCAATTGCCGTGAGCACCCCAAAATTTCCAATTAATTACAATTTGGTCCATTTTGTTCAAAACATGCCAAGATCAAATCCAATTAACCTAAAATTTTACATGCATCATATTCATACCATAATACATCACATATATGAAAATCCCAAAATTTGGAGTGGGTTAAGAACCCTAATTTTTCAATTTCATCGAATTGTCCAATTTCACCAAATTTACAAAATCCAACACTTTAATCCATTCAATACTTCACCAATCAAGCCTCGCCACTTTGAAACAACTCTAGAACAATTCTAGGTCACCAATGCGTGGCTTACTAACTCTAGAATGACAACTTTGATTTTCTAAAAATCAAAAGAGAGCTTATGAAACCATTTCAAGCTCACTTTGAAACTAAACATGCATACATCTTTCTTCCAAGTTCATAACCAATTAAAACATAAACTATAAGTGAAGAGACAACATCAAAGCAACACAAGATGAAGCTAAGGATGTTAGAAACATTTTCTATGTTGAAAGCTTTAAAGAAAAACTTACAAAAACATGATTTTTCCAAGCTTTCTTCTTTAGCCTTCAAGCCTTTTTCTCTCAACTCTATTATGTTTATTTGGTAACTTATGAACTCCTAAAATCCTAAAAGTGAAACAAAACAATATATACCCTCCAAAAATTGCCTTGGCCGAAATTTAGGGTGTATATAAAATATCTAGATATTTATTGTTTCAATTAAAGTTACTTTAATCAACTTGAAAATTTTATCATTACACATTTAATGAAAATTCATAAGTCAACAAAAGCAACTCAAAAATATAACCCTTATATTTAAATTAAGGTGTTGGCCGAATTTAGTTAAAAGAAAAGGAAATTGATATTTCAATTTTAAACAATTTAAAACAAATATCTTAAGAAGTCAAAACTATTTTGACAACATTTTCTTTAAGTATAAAGTCAACAATTTACACTTATAATCATTTCCTAACTTTATCATTTGGTGAGATATTTATATTTTAATTATATTAATCATTTAACAATTAAATAATTAAATAATTAATTAAATACAAATATCTATGATATATGTATTATATTTACTTTAAATATCTCAAATACATATATTAATGATATATGTCAAATACCTTTATTTGACAATTTATTAATGTATATTTAATAATATCATATATTAAATACAAATACACATTAATTAGGAAATGACGGTTCGGCCCGTTTGCATGCATATTTCGTTTAACGTTTAAACGATTTATAAATAATCACCATTATTCATAAAAGTTGTCATAGTGCTCTACGAGTATATTTCATTAGTGAGACTCTCTAGATTCAGGTATATCCGTCACAAAATCCAATTTCGTGTCTATAATTTACCCACCCGTAAATTATGACGACCACGGATAAACTAGCTGAATCATACAAGTCGAGGTCATTGTATACGCATAATCCATCCGTCACAGGTATCTGGATAATCCCAGAGATATAGATGTAAATGTCAAATCTCTATAGGTATTATCTCATCGACGTTTCTATTAGCAATCTCTAAATAACATTCGGAACTTACTTCTGAAGTTTACTGTGGCCACAGATTTAACAGACTGCTAATCATATATGGACTACATATGCTCTGTACACAGAACTGACGGATCCTATCTTGATATACACAGGATATCCTGAGGATCGGTCCACACCCAACGAACAGGCGGATGTCTGATCTAAATATATCGGTGATGTGACTGCCATCTAAGTGTGGAGGATGTCTCATACATCCACAGTGGTATCTTAAGTCGAAGGACCACTGTGCTACTCAACCCGAGAAGATTTTTATTGACGTTGGTGTACCATCCATTAAGAATCTTCGGTGAGTCGTTCAGTGTTTATCCACTATAAATACCTACACGTCTATACGAGTCTCCCTAGACTCATGGTTCATTGGGATAAACCATCGGACCAAGTCTCGATATACGACATGTACTGGTCTCAACAGATTTGACTAACCAACCCGTGTTAGTGAATCTTGACCAGGAACTATATTTGATAATATACATTTAGCAGTGACACTTCCCAATGTCAATTACAAACTAGCTTTATAACTGTGTACTGCATTATATATTATCGGGCCTTTGTCTAATATATACATATCACTAAACAACATTTAGTGTCAATCTAATCGTAAATAAATCGAATATGTATATAAAAACAAGAGGTGCAACCATAAATAAGTAATATTATGGAAAAATGGATTGTTCATATTCATGAATCAGACATAAATACGGTCCGGATTGGCGCTCTGAGCACCAACCCCAATAATTTCTCCCACTTGCTCTAGTGCCAATCCACGATATCATATACACATCTCAATGTGTATCGTATGCACATGGCCCTCTAAAGCTCACCCAGTACTCAAGAGGTAGGCAACAAGAAGCATGTCCGCTATGACATATTGAGTTTGTCAAACAAACTCCATCGTTCCCATAGCCATCATCATTCATATTTTGTAGAATCTAAATTATATATTAATATGACTCTGATGCTACATCAGTATTGTGCTACAGCTACTGAGTTGTCCAAGTATTTATGGATCAAATCCAAAATACTATGCGGACAACCGCAAGCACAACACCAATATATAACTTCTAATTTATAAGGTCACTATGCAACTTCATAAGTCAATACATCATAAGTTGCATCTAATTCCACTGAATAGTAGAATCATCGTGACACTCACACTGCATCTTTTGTGACTCTTTATGACGCAGACTGTCTAACGTCATAATTAGTCTCAAAACTAATATGACCCTAATGGTTGCAGACTGTATTCTCCATGAATTAGAAACTCATTCTTAATATCTCAAAGATCACAAAGAAAATGTTTCAAGATCCATCATATGGTCTATATGATATCAAAATAACTCGTAACAATTACGATTAAATCGATATTTTTAATCGCACATAAGAAAGTATTCATTATGTCATCATCAAATGATACATAAGATTGATTAGACATTCTAATCAATATTTCTTTCGAATAATGAACCATCATTTATGAAAGATGAATACTATATACAAGACACACATTAACTGTCAAACAGTTATACTAAATGTCATACAGATAGCCTTATTGTGTCTTTTATTAGATCATATCTAATGTACAAATAATAGGAGTATCTCACAAGTCTCTTAGTTTTATATCTTATATAAAACTTTATATCAAATATAACAGAGACTACTCTCACTGCTTTCACGGAGTAAAGAAGACTTAGGTAAACCTTTTACCTTACAAACATCTCATTATTACTATAATAATGATAATGTTGTTAGGACATATAACACTAGAAAGTAATTTGTACGCTCCCACTAACCCTTCAATCACATATGTATTCTCTATACTTTGACAAGATCAGACAATCTGACTGATATCAAAAATAGAAAACACGAATTTCTGGAAGACTTATCTGAGTCTACAATAGGCTCTATAAGCTAGCACACTAAACTGCGATCTCAGCAGAACACAAACTCTAGGGCCATTCCAGAATGAACTCTTCAAACAAAGAAATCACAACTGATATCTTATCTGAATAAGTCATTCAAAAAATGCCATTTTGCATTCTTTAGCTAAAATATACAGTTTAATATCAATATTAACCAATATATCTTTAATTGTTCAATTAGCGTGACTAGAAACAAGTTTTCTCAAAATCTACAATAGATTGTTGAGTATAACTTTTCTCACTGTCATACTATAAAGGTCAAACCTTTAATAAGCTCACACTGCTTTTGTTGCACAAATAATTAGCACAAATCATGAACTAATTCATAATTAAAGCTTGATCAAGTTCAAAACTTGATCGTAGTAAGCTATGAACAATCTTAGATATATGGTTCAATGGTGAACTTCCAGAATCGATATCAAATATCGCTTCCATTATAAGTTATAGGATAATTTTCTTCAATAAGAAAAAACAAAACCATTAAGTATCAAATACTCGTGAATGATTCTGTTATCCTATTGGACTTGTACAGAAGATGTATAAGGGTTGTTTTATCTTATTAATTACGTAGTTCCAATTATAGTTTATCATTCTCACAATTGACTTCAATAAGTCAAGTCTTTTTCTACAATGATTAACATCAGATGTTACACACCAAGTAATAAAACAATTTTATTACTTAGGATCGTAGAAAAGATATTCTATCAAATAGAATAAATGATAAACTTTTACTTATACTCCCGATGTGTAAGTAATTTCCATTATATAACTATTATATAAAAGAAATATTCAAATCTTAAACTTTTCAAGATTCAAATTTTCTACCTATACATATCATATATGTAATTATAGAAATTAATGGAACCTAAATTAAAAAGATGAACTAGTGTTACTGGAGCATATCCCCAAGAGTATTGAAACTAATTCGATAACATTCAATATCAAACGAATCAAATCATATAAGATTCGACTGCTCCCACTACTCAATTCCATTAAGATGGAATCGTGGAAGAATAATATTGAATAAGAATCATATTCACTGAATAACCTTAGAACTAATTGCTTTAAATTCATATGTTTGATCATATCAAATATCTTTAAACAATTCAAAGACTTGTTATGAATTTTAAGGATCAAGTTTTCAAAATTTCAGATTGAATATATTTGAGCAAGTAAAAAATATGCAATCTATGTTTCATCAGAACAGATTGAAAGTTCTTGATCATTTCAAGACGTTCAATATGTGTTCTTTCAGAAACACGTAACTAAGTTATGACAATTCATAAACTAAGTTACGAAGTAAAGAAAACTACCTTAAGCAATTACAATTCATTAAAACTACATACATCTAATGTATCAGTTTAATGAATCTGGTGGTCCAATGACAAATCATTGGTTAAACGAGATCTTAATCACCTTTCTGAATACAATATTCATTAAATGGATAAGGATATGTGGTGTGATCTCGTATCAAACCATCCTTTACCATACAGAATAAGCATTCAATGCTTAAGTGATAAAATCTCATAAAGCACCGTTCTAAATTATTTACTTTACCGAATAATTTTTCTTAATGTTTATCTCTACGCCAATGACACCACTGGTTATATTTAAAATATATAACAATTGTTTATAAAGAACAAGTAACTATCCAATAGTCACAAGTTCCGATATCAAATATCAAAACATAAGAAACTATTCTCTCTAAAGTATTATATCCTAAATGGATATCTATCTAGATTATCTATCATGACTTAGAAACTAAGTCATTAACCATCTTGATTTTTGAAGAAAATCGGAACAACAGTACCCGATGGTTTAGACCAATCTAATAATATCCTAGTCTAGTAGTATCTAGAACATATTCTAGAATAACTGCAACCAAGAGTCAAGTTAGATAACATATCAAAATATGTGTGCAGTAAATAAAAGTTCAATTCTATATAATTAATAGAATAAGGAAAATAAACATGCGGAAATTTCCATAATAATACACACTGCCTAAGTTAAGGAATTTTTAAACTTAGCAATGCCTCCCACTATTTTACGTAATACCGTAATCCCCAACGGAAAAACAAGAATTCAATAATTAAATCGAATTCCATAATGGGAAGTGGACCCCATGAATATATTTCGACTCACAGCAGAGGCACGGTCTCGCCTACGTATATTCACAGGTAGACAACTCATTGTCAATCACTCAATAGTGACTTCGAGGTTCCGGTCCTGGTCATTTCTCGTTGTCGCTGCTAAGGCAGGCCCACAAGGAGATGTACCAAGGTTAAACTCATCAATGATAAACTCAAGTTACTTGCGTAACCCTGACAGCTAGGGCACGTTCAGGATTCCGCTATCGCTTGAATTTATCTAGTATCTTATATACATCCGGCATAAATAAATCTCTATCGGCTACACCCTCACAGGAGAGGCACGGTCTCGGATGTAGTCACGAAAAAATATTTATAAACCGTATTGACAAGACGGACCAAGAAACAAGTATTCGAAATACCAGTTACTTTAAAACCATATTAAGCAGGGATATTCCATAAAACGTCATACACTTTAAATTTAATCAAATTAAATGAAAGCATGCATGTATCAAGTAAAGAAAAGAACAAACACTAGATTTTAAAGGGCTAATCATATCGGGGTGTCCAGAATCAGACTCGCTCTGATACCATTTTGTTGGAATTTTAAGGGGGAATATCGGTAACGCAGCGGAATCGCGGAAAATCAAAATTTTCCGATTTCAAAAATTTTTCTCGGATCAATTAAATAAAATTATTTATTTAATTATCCAATTATCAAATTCTAAAAAATTACACAAGAAATCAAATTTCTTGGTAATTACCGAATTGCCCCAAAACATTGTTAATTGATCATTTTAGTCCAAAAGTTGTCAAATACAATTTTGGATGATTCCAAATCATTTCTAAAATGTTTTTCAACACATCTAATGCATCAAAATCAGAATTCACACAAATCCCCAATTTTTGAGCAATTACAGTGAGCACCCCAAAATTTCCAATTAATTACAATTTGGTCCCTTTTGTTCAAAACATGCCAAGATCAAATCCAATTAACCTAAAATTTTACATGCATCATATTCATACCATAATACATCACATATATGAAAATCCCAAAATTTGGAGTGGGTTAAGAACCCTAATTTTTCAATTTCATCGAATTGTCCAATTTCACCAAATTTACAAAATCCAACACTTTAATCCATTCAATACTTCACCAATCAAGCTCACCACTTTGAAAAAACTCTAGAAAAATTCTAGGTCACCAATGCGTGGCTTACTAACTCTAGAATGACAACTTTGATTTTCTAAAAATCAAAAGAGAGCTTATGAAACCATTTCAAGCTCACTTTGAAACTAAACATGCATACATCTTTCTTCCAAGTTCATAACCAATAAAACATAAACTATAAGTGAAGAGACAACATCAAAGCAACAAAAGATGAAGCTAAGGATGTTAGAAACATTTTATATGTTGAAAGCTTTAAAGAAAAACTTACAAAA
Source organism: Zanthoxylum bungeanum (assembly GCA_019454045.1). NCBI lineage: Eukaryota > Viridiplantae > Streptophyta > Magnoliopsida > Sapindales > Rutaceae > Zanthoxylum > Zanthoxylum bungeanum. The sequence goes on along the minus strand of SKCR01017398.1, from coordinate 34,451 downwards.
ACATGATTTTTCCAAGCTTTCTTCTTTAGCCTTCAAGCCTTTTTCTCTCAACTCTATTATGTTTATTTGGTAACTTATGAACTCCTAAAATCCTAAAAGTGAAACAAAACAATATATACCCTCCAAAAATTACCTTGGCCGAAATTTAGGGTGTATATAAAATATATAGATATTTCTTGTTTCAATTAAAGTTACTTTAATCAACTTGAAAATTTTATCATTACACATTTAATGAAAATTCATAAGTCAACAAAAGAAACTCAAAAATATAACACTTATATTTAAATTAGGGTGTTGGCCGAATTTAGTTAAAAGAAAAGGAAATTGATATTTCAATTTAAACAATTTAAAACAAATATCTTAAGAAGTCAAAACTATTTTGACAACCTTTTCTTTAAGTATAAAGTCAACAATTTACACTTATAATCATTTCCTAACTTTATCATTTGGTGAGATATTTATATTTTAATTATATTAATCATTTAACAATTAAATAATTAAATAATTAATTAAATACAAATATCTCAAATATATGTATTATATTTACTTTAAATATCTCAAATACATATATTAATGATATATGTCAAATACCTTTATTTGACAATTTATTAATGTATATTTAATAATATCATATATTAAATACAAATACACATTAATTAGGAAATGACGGTTCGGCCCGTTTGCATGCATCTTTCGTTTAACGTTTAAACGATTTATAAATAATCACCATTATTCATAAAAGTTGCCATAGTGCTCTACGAGTATATTTCATTAGTGAGACTCTCTAGATTCAGGTATATCTGTCACAAAATCCAATTCCGTGTCCATAATTTACCCACCCGTAAATTATGACGACCACGGATAAACTAGCTGAATCATACAGGTCGAGGTCATTGCATACATATAATCCCTCCGTCACAGGTATCCGGATAATCTCAGAGATATAGATGTAAACGTCAAATCTCTATAGGTATTATCTCATCGACGTTTCTATTAGCAATCTCTAAATAACATTCGGAACTTACTTCCGAAGTTTACTGTGGCCACAGATTTAATAAACTACTAATCATATATGGACTACCTATGCTCTGTACACAGAACTGACGAATTCTATCTTGATACACACAGAATATCCTGAGGATCGGTCCATACCCAACGAATAGGCGGAGGTCTGATCTAAATAGATCGGTGACGTGAATGCCATCTAAGTGTGGAGGATGTCTCATACATCCACAGTGGTATCTCAAGTCGAATGACCATTATGCTACTCAACCCGAGAAGATTCTTATTGACGTTGGTGTACCATCCATTAAGAATCTTCGGTGAGTCGTTCAGTGTTTATCCACTATAAATACCTACACGTCTATACGAGTCTCCTAGACTCATGGTTCATTGGGATAAACCATCGGACCAAGTCTCGATATATGACATGTACCGGTCTCAACAGATTTGACTAACTGACCCGTGTTAGTGAATCTTGACCAGGAACTATATTTGATAATATACATTTAGCATTGACACTTCCCAATGTCAATTACAAACTAGCTTTGTAATTATGTACTGCATTATATATTATCGGGCCTTTGTCTAATATATACATATCACTAAACAATATTTAGTTTCAATCTAATCATAATCAGATCGAATACGTATATAAAAACAAGCGGTGCAACCATAAATAAGTAATATTATGGAAAAATGGATTGTTCATATTCATGAATCAGACATAAATACGGTCCGGATTGGCGCTCTGAACACCAACCCCAACATACAGTGTGACACACATTTAACCTATACGTACATCCAATTCACTACTTACGTATCTTTGGAACCAATCGGTAAAATGTGTATCAGTTTGAACATCAATCTAAGATTGAATGATTGCGAGCACCCGTTATTTTGACTCGTCAATGTATATGCTACAAACACATGGCAGAATAAAACTTAGAAGAGTATGACTTGGAAAGAAACAATAATTATAAATGCAAAAATAAAAATACTCACTTCAGAAACGGTAAAACCTCAGTGCAGTTCAACAAGATGTAAGTGTGAGCTGTCAATATTTCTTTATATCCCAAACTTCTTTTATTTGATCTTCTATATGGTTGACCAGGTTATGTGAAAATACTGAGATTTCTTTCAACCTCTTCAATTTTCCCACCATTATCATTATGAGGAATATGTTGGAACCTCATGTTCACAAGAGGTTCAAAATGATGCGAATAAAATATTGATGCTTCCTCAACTATAAACGCATTACAAATGGAACTCTCGACTTTTGTCTTGTTTTTGACATTATACTTTAAATGTCGAAGGTATATGATAAAACAATCACAAAAAAAGTACAATCAGCAACTCTATAATAATAATAATATAATAATAATAATAATAATAATAATAATAATAATAATATAATAATAATAATAATAATAATAATAAGTAAGATTGTTTTCGATTGTTACCTTTCAAATGGATATATCTATCGGTATTGCATGGGTCCAACTATTTTTGCTTCATATGGCAAGTGTACCGGAAGATGTTCTATAGAATCGAAGATCACTGGAGGGAAAATACGCTCTAATTTGTACATAATGATTGAGATCTCTTCTTCAAGTTTTTCTATCTCAGCCACTTTAACAGTAATTGATGTCAAGTCTTTGAAAAATAAACTTAACTCTGTAAGTTTCTACCAAACATGACTTGGAAGTAATTCACGAAATACAATTGGTATTAAGCTTTGCATAAACGCATGGAAATCGTGACTCTTCATCCCAAATAACTAATACTTTCACATATCCACACATCATCCCATATTCGAGACATAATTGTCTGGGAACTTGAGTTCTTTTAACTATTTACATAAAACTTCTTTCTGATTTCTATCTAATGTGTAACATGATTTATGATACTTCCTGGACTCTGCATGCATTTGTAACTCCGATCGGTTGTCTATTAACAATGTGTCAGAACAATCGTAATCAGATAGGTAGAGCACTTTAAATCACATAATGCACATTGTGGCAAACCTTCTCTTTTCAAAATTATAGTCAAATGCAAAACTTTTCAAAACGAGCATGCAAATCACTTATCCAAAAAGGCAAAAAAATAAAGAATATTCACACATATATCAGACTCGTCACATTACACACATCAAACTGGTCATTCATTGGCAAGAACTCATAATCTGAAAACATACATGTCAAACATAAATCGAAAACGTAATCTAGAATACACGAATCAGAACATCTCCTGAAAGAACATAAATAGGTTGACACATGTACTGGCATATATACATAAGCTTGTATAAGGTCTATTACCTATTTTAGAATAGATATAAGATGAACGTCGTCCAAACAGAATCCTAACCAATACTTCTAAATGAAAAGTCATAAACAAGTTTCATGGATTGAAAGCTTACAAGTCATACACATCACATAGTACATTTTAGATCTATCAAATACTAAAAAATGACTAATACATCAGAAAATACTATTATCAATATACATTTCAATAACATAATTCTAACTTTCTATTTGTGCCTTTACACTTATAACAATAAGGTTTTGTGCATTCTGTTACCAAACCACCCAAACCCGTGGTGGTTTGGATTTTACCTATTCCGTACTTGATTCATGCTAGTAAACATTTTTCTAAACACTATTGTGGCTTCCCAATGCATGGATCCCAACACACTTCAAAATTCCCAAAACCTAGGGTTTCGCTATTTCACACATACAATGGATTTCAACTCATTTAATGTATATTTCATAATGATACTCACATAGCTAAGCCTTTCTGACTTATTAATCATTCAAATCATGAAAAATAAATTTAAGTCAAGAAATTGGTTTCACCCAAATGCAAAATAAGAGCTGGGGGAGAGCTTATGAGACTTACCTGAGCTTCATAGAGCTTGGAAATGCATGAGAATCTTCAAGATCCAAACTTGATTTGAAGATTTTGTAAGACTTTTTGAGAGAAAGAAGCGTGGGAGAGAGAGGAGAAGAAAATGAAGAAAAAATCTAAAGGGGCCTATTTATATTGAGCCGAAATCCAGAACTTTATGTCTAAAAATTGATGTCGCGTTGGAACACTCGTTGAACGCAACACGAACACGAGAAGTTTGAAGACTTGCGTTCGAAAGACCTATCGAACGTGACTTAAACGAAGGCTCTCTGGATATTTTCGCTCGAACAGATAGAAGAATATGCCACAAACGCAAATGTTGGTTTGCATGCGAACGCTTACACGAACGCAACACAAACGTAAACACGCTGAAACTGCAAGTCTAAGGCAAAATGAGACCTAATTGACATGAACTCAGACTGTAGTCTCGGTCAACATGTATTCATATTACGCGAGCAATATGCAGCGTATACCTAACTTACATGACCATGATAAACTTACTGAACATGTCAAGCACCTAGGGTGTTACAATTTTAATTTTATAATTTAATAATAAAAATTATTGTAGAGAATAAGTGACACGTATTAAATTAATAGGTTTCTTATTTTAATTGGAGATTATGTTTTTTTATTATAAGTTTCTAATTTTAATTTTTTTATAATAAAACTAATTTTAGAGATATTTTAATTTTACAATTTAATGTATTTAATTTAATATAATTTAATAGAGAGCCGCCATTGACGTGATATGGAGGCTTAAAAATGTTTAACTTATACATACATACATATATATATATATATATATATATTAAATATTTTTAAGCCTTCTCATCATAATAGTTATGAAATTAAATTAATAAATCTATTAAATGAAAATCATATTTTAATAAAAATACATAAAATAATTTCATAAGAATTCTATTATAACAAGAAAATAATTATACTCTCTAATTAAAATTAAAAACACTATTAAATTATCTACAATTACCTAATCTCTATAATTATTTTTATTATAAAATTATAAAATTAAAATATCTCTATATTAATATTTTTATTATTAAATTATAAAATTAAAATAATAAATTATTAAGATAAAAAACCTATTACAATATAAAATATAATCTCCTATTAAATTAATAAACCTAAATAGTAGCTACCCACACAGTTTAGCCAATTTTTTAGATTTCGGATCCATTATTATTCGTTATTTTATTTTGAATTATTTTTATAAGTTTTGTATTTAATGAATTTTTTTATTATTTAGTATACTTCAGGATGCAGGCTCTGACTATTAGTTCTTACACAATGAATTAGAAATATTATTTGAGAATTGAGAGACAAACGAGAGAGACATTAATATTACGTGTAAATAAATCAATTGTCTCACTTAAATTATAAAACCGACAAGATCCATAGTATTCACAAGATCAATACCTAAAATATAAGCCTAATTTGCATAAAGTACGGGTCTTGTGCTAGTTGAATAGAAATGGAAAATGAATAAGAAAATTTTCAATTGATTAGGTTAGTTAATTAGCTAGCTTAATGGATCTATGAAACATGGACACCTCTACCGTACTCCTGGTATTGGTAACTAGATATTGAAGTTAAAATCTAGACTATTTAATTTAAAACAAAGATATTGAATTAAAATTTATAGAATTAAATATGAAATATTTTAATTTTATATATCAATTTCAAGTTCTGTTTGAAATTTCATGGTTCATATTTCAAATTTAATGCTCCGGTATCAATAATAATGATACCATAACAAAATCCCCATAAACATTGACCTTGTTAAAGGCCACGGGAGGTAGTATCTGAGGATTCAATATTCCATATGCCATTTTTAAGCTAGGCATGATTAGCTTCCTTTATCAGTAAGCCTAATAATGTCATTGAAACGCAGCTTAATTAAAGAAATAAATCTATTGTTATTTATTTATTTATGTCTTTAACGCATGTTATTACACAATGAAATCAGCTAATAAGCTACAAAATTTTTGTTAGTTAATCAACAAAACGAGAGGCTAATAATCTTCCAAGTTCTAAGATTTAGTAGGTTGATAAGTTGATTATATGCACTATAAGAAAAATTATTTTTAACGTTGAAAATTTAGCGTCGAAATGAGTTGAAATTTTACAAGAATTGCTGGTGCTCCATGGCCTATTTTGGGGGAAAATTTCAGATGGGAATATAATTTCCTTCTTTCACATCAATGGGCAATGTGAAATGACAAGTCAACGTTTATCAACTTCAAACCTTTATTCCTATCAAATTTCTCGTTGCTTCTTATTTGATATAGATAAAGTAGTCGGTTTAGGAGTATGAATTAATGATAGAGTGACATTTTGAATTATAATTCATTGATTTTGAAAGATATGGAACATATATAACTATAGTATTTGAGAATGACATTCAAGCACACACACTAATTGATTAACAAATTGAGTAACTAGTTGGTTGCCACTAATTAAATAAGAATAATGGAATAGAAAGATTCCTCATAAGACAAAACTCCTTAAATGAGTGGATACATAAATTTTAGTTGAAATTGTGTTTAATTATAAAGATTTGTAAATGATATTTCAAAGAGGTGTTTAAATATGATATATAAGTGATAAAAATACTCTATTGACATATTCTAGTGGACATATTTGAGTTAATATAGATCCCATAAAAAAATAATCATTATAAATAAAATATTAAATCATGTCTTACCCGTCTCCTAGTTAAACTAACCATTAGAAAGATATTTAAAACAAACCGGTTTTCCTTTTTCATGAACCAGACATCCAGTTCAATTGGTCCACAGTTTGAAACATCTTCCCAACCTAGAAAAACTTGCATTTAGGTCCCTAACCTTGAAATTTTGTAAATATTGTAAATTAGTCAATGAGGCTTAACACACACAATCGATTAATCATTTAGGCAATCCGATATGCCGATTTAACCAATCGATCCGGCTATATTAAATGGGTTAGCCAGTTTGACCAAACTTTGTAGATTTTATATTTTAATCCAAAGTTTCAAAACTTTTCAAAATATACAATTTGACCCAATAATTTTGAAATCTTTCAAGAAGACCGTTTTTAATCAAATCTAAGAAATAGAATGAGGACCATAATGGTTTTAAAAATGATCAAATAGATCCTCTTTCACTTAGGTCCAAACTTTGAAAATTTAGCAATTTAGTCCAAAATTTCATAACTTTTAAGAATTAATAAATTAGCCAAAGAAATTTAGAAATATCTCAAGAAGACCTTTTAGTATCAAAAGTTAAAAATAATATTAGGACAATAAATATTTTAAAAATGATCAAATAGGTCCATCTTTTTATAATTTCGAAAATCAAAGTTTTGACTCATTTGATGAAAGAAATGTATGGGTTTGATTTTAATGTGCTTTTAAATGCTTTAATTATACACAAAACAAACACACAAAGATTACAGGATCTAAAGAAATATATTGTATGCTAGCATTCTCGAATCTTGTTGAGCTTCATTCTTGATTTCCATGATCTTGGATTCTTTTTTATACTTGCATTTCATGAATTATTTGAAATTTGCAATGACCATTTTGCATATGATCGATATTTTGTTAGCATCAAAATCAACATAAAATATGAGACCTAAAAGGTCAATAATTATTCGAAAATTATGTCTTGTCTCATTAAAAAATTTGGATATTTTTTTTATCTCATTTCTCTTTTTTTTTTTTCAAATCGGGACATAAATATATATCTCAAATCTCATTTTGAACGGACGGGATGGGAAGAGAAAATTTTCAATCCTATTAATAACTTTTATTATAACTATTTTTATTTAATTCATAATAATGTTATTTGTCTTATTACACACATATTAGATTTAGGATGTAGTAGTTTTTTATGTTATGTGTTTTGCAATTTATATAATATATTATTTCATAATTATAAGGGTTTTAGGATAACATTAGGTACAAATTGAAAAAAAAAAAATTAGAAAGTAGGAATTATGGTGTAATAAGATATTATGAAAACAATAGTGAAAAATGACAACCTCCCTTGAATAAAAGCATCATGCCCACGTAATTATTTTTATGTTTTTATCTAACCAATACGTTAATGACACATAATTGGGACACACCAAGTTTAAACAAAAACAATGGATATATTTCATTGTTCGTCAATAAATTTGCATGTTGGTGCATATGGTATGTGTATGGAAAAATTCTATTTGATAATAGTGATATTATGTCATTCATACAACAATATAATAATATATTATTACGAGTATTAAATTAGAATAAAAATAATTAAAAAAATTGTTATTATATTGATTGATAGTACCACATCATCTATATAACGATTGTACCAAATAATTAGTTGATATTTTATAGGAGTCTAAAACCTCAAACTCAAAAGGCATAGTAGGAGCATGCAGCATGGTATTTGTACTACCATGTGTTTCTTGTGTAGTAGCTGCTAATGGCAGCAGTTTATTGATTCGATTCACTTTCTAAATTCTGGGGCTTAAACTCACTCATCTAAACAGAAGCTAACATTAATCCAGTTTTAGATAATTTGATCACCTCTATTTTAGGCCCTGACATTCAGCTAACATTAATCCAGTTTTAGATAATTTGTTGAATTCATTCTCTATGATGCCTAAGCAATTTATGCTTACCAGGTTTTCACAGCTTAATTTAATGTTTTTATTCTAGCAAACTTTTGATTAATTCTTGATTTCAATTGGAAAGTAGCACATTAAAACATGTTGTTGATCAATGCTTTTGTATTGAGTTTTGGCCACAGAACTTAGCAGGTGAATCGAATCAACTGCCACCATTGAAGACTAATGCACAAGAAACACAAGGTAGTAACATTAAATCAAATGGCCTAATGTTTCTTGCGTATTAGTCTCCAATGGCAGCAGTTGATTCGATTCAACTGCTTTCTGTGGCCGAAATTCAATATAAAGAAACTGATCAACAATATGTTTTAATGTGCCACTTTCCAATTGAAATCAAGAGCTAATCAAAAGTTTGCTAGAATAAAAACATTAAATTAAGCTGCGAACCTGGTAAGCATATATAAATTTCTGAGGCATCATAGAGAATGAATTCAACAAATTCTCTAAGATTGGATTAATGTTGTGATTCTCTAATCACTTAAGAATGTTTATGAGGAAAAATTGAATTCTATTACTAGAAAAACAGAATTTACAAATGTTTAAACTTTTTTTTAAAAAAAAAACACTCTCTACATTCTCAAAGCTTTCTTTACTAGAAGCTTTATATTTGGGATGCCTAAAACTCATAAATGAGCTATGTATTTATAGCAAAACTTAGGCCTAAAAAACTTCGCTCTTTTATCCAAAACATGCTCTTCTTTTTTCCTTTTCTTTAATCTTCCATCTTTCACCCTCTTCACTCTAAAGGAGACGTAGGGTGGAGAGAGACATCTCATCCTGTTTGGATTCTGTTGACGGCTGTTTTTCGTTACATGAATAATTCGGGAAAAACTACTTCTCGAATAAACCTCCCCAAGCAGTGAATTTGTTTAGTTATTTGGGAATCAAAACAAACTTAGCAAGCGATCAAGAAAACACAAAGAAAACAAAAGATTAAACGTGGTTCGATGGAATGAATACAGTCTACGTCCACGGGTACAAAGGAAATAAAACTTTTATTACTAGCTCGGGTCAAACCGACCTACCTTATCTCTCTCTGACACTAAATTTTTTCTCTCTTTTACAAGTTGTGAAAATGCTAAAATTGGTAGAAAATAATTATCCAATCCCTTAAACTGAGTTTCCAATACCTTTATATAGTGTGTCTATATTCACTATTACACCAACTCGTGATGTCAGCCACGTTATCCTGTTATCATTGCCCATGCTCTTTTACCCAACTGCTTTGCAAACAGTAACTCTTCAGCATGACACAATTACCTTATGCCATCTGAAACTCACCATTCCAACCTATTTTACCCATTGTTATACATTTTGCCCATGTGCCAGTCTGTATCTCAACCACTCTCGTTGTTCCGTGTGTCATGGGATAATCCAATGGCCTACTCCCATCTCATCAACCTTTTGGTGGCTCGAACCTCCATGTAGGGCTTACCTCACTCACACATAAGCACGATACTGCAAACCTCATGTATATCCTCGGGTCAGCACGCCGAGGTGCTTGATACTTGATCCTCTTCCTCTCTTTTTTACAAAGTCAGGTGGAGATTCATTCACCTCCCTTACTTTCTCTTTGCAATTACTGGCAAGTACTTGAAGGCTTATTGTAATATCCCGAGTTTTTCGGAACAGTACTGGAAAGTTTTCAAATTAAAGTGAAAGATTGGAAAGGGATGGTATTCGAAAATTAGACTTCATGTGTTGGAAAATAGGTGGGAATATTTTTAAGTGAAGTTTTATCGCATTGGAAAACACGTGGTTTCGAGAACCGGTTACACGATTCCTGTTTACATCGTTCTACGCGTATAAGATTCTTATTTCAGCTATAAAACTTCAAATGAACTCCGATTGAGCCGATTCTTGAACCATCAGACTCTTTTTTCTGAGATGAACAACTTTCACGTTAAACACTTTTTGCAATTTACATCCGAAGGGCTTCAAAATTATGAATTTTCTAGAATATTCCATGGCAGGGACCTAATTATAATTTTTTAGGGGTCAGAATGTTATTTTTCGAAATTATCTATAAATAGTCCATAGTTTCTAGAAAATTTCCAAATGATAAAACTTTTCAAAGTCCCCAAGTCGATCCTCTAACCTCAAATTTCGTATTTGGTTTCACTGGTCACAAGCAGCTTGCCGGCCACCGCCGGCCTGTGCACCAGCAGGGGGTGCGCGGGCCACCCCTCCACCTTGTGGTGGCCAGCAAAAGCCCCCATGTCGCGGGAAAACGGCGATAATGAGAGAGAAATATGCGGGCTTGGGTATCTAGATCCCGGCTCATCGTTTCATTCACGGCCAGAGCCACCCACCAATCAAAGCTCACGGAGAGTACTACAAGGTTGCGGTATCGATTTTACGGAATGGTTTGGTTTCACGCGAATCGAGTGAAGAAGATTCGGATGAATAGTGACCCATGATGACAGTAACTCTGATCAGAATTTCGTCAATTCCACCATGTTTGTGGGATCATTTGGAGTCCGTATATTCCCTCGGAATCTCGGTAAGACATCCTAGTATAAATCAGTAAATTTCAAGTTTATAGTTAAATGTTCGGATGTATCCAGTAGCTTCGTAGAGTAGAGTATTGATATAAATTGAATTGTTTGAGTATTAGTATATTGAATATGAGAATTTGGTAGAATCTGAGTGAAAATGGAACGAGTTTGATCGATCCGATAAAATATGTAAGTTTTTGATAAAAATGGGTTCTTGCGTATAAAGATGTGTTTTGGTTTTGATGATAGTTATGAGTTATTTATGATATTACAAACATGTTTGGATAAATCCGGAAAGGTTCGGAGTATTCAAGACCTTTTCGTAGTGTTTACGGAAACTTTTTCAGAAGATTTCCAAAAACGCATAATAACCGAGAACTTATGTTAACTGACCACTTGGGTTAGTTTATAACGATGTTTTAAGATTATTGAAATTAAAAGTATTAAATTACACTTGATTTGGTTATTCCAGAAAGATCAGAAATTTTATCATAATTTTGTTGATAACTCTGTAAGTCGTGTTTCAGACGACAATTCACCGTTTATTTTACAGATGTGACTAGAACCTGGAGTGCTCGCAAAGCCAGGTAAGTAACTCATGCGATGAGAGCTTAATAGGTGATTTCATGTTTCGAATATACATATATATTTGTGTATAGATGATTGATATGTTAGGTTAAACAGAAGATAGTTAAGAAGTAGTTTGAGAATGAGTTCAAGGTTATGTGTAGTTAAGTGAAACGACCATCGCAGGTATGGCTTTCATTATTATCATGATATGAAGTATGAGGTTTAATGATATTAATGTATGTATGTATGCATTGATGTGTTGAAGTGAAATGTTTGATGAGCTTAATGTCTATGTGTATGTATGAATGTACGTAAATGTATGAATCTGTAATGATATGAAATTGTGTATGTGAATGAATATGAAAATGTATAAGTGTATGAGTATGTATTCGTATATACATATGATTTTAAGATATGTGTAGGTTGGATATGTCCATTTGGTAAAGATACTATATCAATGTTTCCTAGATAGAGATTTAGAATGAATCTGGTTGATCGGTAAAAGAAGCTATGAGGACTATTAAAGGTATGACATTTGAATTTTGTAACAAGATGTATATTCATATTTTGAAACATATGTTTGTATGTTAGTGTTTGAATCATGTTTTGGAATGTTGTTATGGATGTGATTGTGTATGAGAAGTCGTGTGATGAGTTTGATGTGTCGTGATATGTATATATGTTGTATGTTTAATTTGTTGATGTTCTCGTTATGTAGTAGTCGAGCTGGTTAGGAATCTGTTCGACACAAAATTCATCACATACCTATTCTAAAATAGGTAATGAGTCTGTATGAGCATTGTATGTGTAAGCCAGCCATATACGTGTATTGTTGGATGATGTGATCTTGGATGTACTAATTATTATGTGTGCTTCATGGTTGGTTGCATGATGTTTGTAAATATGTCTGACTGTATGTATGTGTATGACAAAACTCGTGATATATAGGAATAGTGTATGCTTATGTGAAATGAATGAATTTGAAAGCTAAAGTAAGTATTGAGTTTATAAAGTTTGTTTGTTAAGTTGTATTGGAGTGTATGTATTTGTGTAAACTTGTGAATTATTTTTACATGTATATAAAAGAGGTGTGCCACGGTAAGTGTAAATGTATATGAATCCCGAATGTAAAGTTATCGTAAGGTTATCGTGATTAAAGTAAGTGAAGGAAAGTTTGTTTGGTATAGAAGAAAGTTTGTAATCAAATAGAAGGAAGTTTATTGGATTGTCGTTTTGATGATATTTCAAATATGGATATTTTTTATAAATGGTAGATATATGACTTCATGTTTCACATGATTGAAGTGAGATTGATGTAACGATATATTCTATGATATTTGAGCTTTGCTTTGTATGCTTTGAACGTTAGCTATGAGATTGACACACATGTAAATATATAATATGAAAACTTGACATGGGTTAAAAATAAAGGAAATAATAAGTTTATAATTTCAAACTTATAACAATTTCATAATTTGGTTAATCATTTGATATGTTTGACTTGTTTGCTGTAATACTAGCATGGTTACTTACTGAGTTTTTAAAACTCACACCAAACCAGTTTGCTAGTTTTGCAGGTTGGCTTCCATGTGGGTCAACCAGTTCAGCTTTGGAAGTGATGCTCGAGACGCGGATCACCCAAGTGGCAGTCACCCTTGCAAGTATCCTGGAAGAAGTTTAGAAGTTTAAAAAATTAAAATTTGGTTAATATTTTATTTACCGTGCTAAGCACGTTATTTGTAATATTGAGTAAATGTTTTGATTTCTTGTATGTGGTGGGCAAAGTCTTTGACTGTTGATAGATGATGTGGACATGGAGCCTTTAGGATATGATTTGATGTGTTTTGTGTGGACATGAGGTCCTTTTGATATGTGATGTTTATTTCAGGTTTCACTTTGATGCTGGAATGTGATCCAGGTTGTCCAGTTTTAGGATACATCATGCCGGATTTTCGTAAAATTAGATGCTTATGGAGATGGATCATTTTTATCTCCTGCTGGTAGCACTCTGCCTCTGCGGGGTGTTATAGTTTGTGTTGTCAGAGCAATGTTAGGTTGTCGGTGACTGCAGCTATAAGGTATCTGATCGTCTAAGTTTTTTGTTACATATAGATCATATAGGTCTCATGTTTGTAACTTGACTTGAATTGGTTTTTGGTCTGGTATATGGTATAATATGCTATGGGTTTGATGATATGGGTTATTTGGATTATCTGTATATGTTTGTGTACTATGAATATATGTATGTGTATAGGTGTACTAAGTTAAAGTACGTGATTATATGATATATGTATAAGTAAGTAATGTGATTCCATGTATTTTGAGGTACGAGTAATTTATGATGTGGATAGTCTGAATTGTGAACTGATATTTTGAATCATGTTTTGAAAACTTGGTATTTGATTTTTGACATAAAAGTACTTTCAAAAAGAGAAAGAAAATGAAGAAAGAAAGAAAGTTTTCAGAGTTTTTTGATTTTGATTAAACGGATAAAGAAAATATTTCCGCCTCGACGTTTATTTTACGTTTTCATGTTTTGAGATTTATCGATATTTCCTCAGGGTGCTTGATATTATGTTTCCGTCTCGATGCTCGAAAATGATTTTGATGTTTTTAAACTGTAAAACTTATTTCTGTCGAGACGCTCTAAAATTTATTTCTGTCACGGTGCTTGATGATTTTTTTATTTTTGACCCTTTGTGGTGCTTGTATATGTTTCGTTCCGACTTCACCGGGACACTTGTTATGGGGTCTAGAACATAAGAAAATGGTTGGCCCACTACCTTATCAGCATGGTCCAAACATTGTCCAGTCTATGCACGCGACTGCAAAATGGACGATCATTATGTATTTGAAAAATTTACATTAAAGATTTATTTTTGATTTACACATTTATGTTTTGGGGGGAAGAATAATTTCAAAAGAATTACATTTGATTCTGATGCATTTCGATATTGCTTATGATATTATTACAATATGATATGTTTCCGCCCCGACGCTTGTTGCATGTTTTTATATTTTTACGACTCATCGTATGTTTCCGTCAGGGTCATTGTTTAAGGTCTCGTCCATCAGAAATGGATTGACCCGCTACATTATCGACATGGGATCGTTTAGTTCATTGTTCGATCTGTGCGCGTGTCGGGGCCTTGGGCGCTTGTTTATGTTTCGTCCAGTTGAATATGCTAGATGCTCGATATGATTTTACGATAATGATTTTGAAACTGATTATTTACAGTAAAATAGTTTTTCAAATATATTTTCGAAATGATTTTGAAGAGATCATTTTACGTTTTCTATTTTGAATAATGACAGAGGTTGACAGATTTTAGACTATCAACATCATAAGAGCATGTAAGATTATTTGTCACTTCAGGCTGTTGTGACTTCAGGCGGTGACAATGGATGATTGGTTGATATAAAAGATTAATTTTTATAAGAATACGCATGTAGGTTTATAGTTAGGACATGGATCTTATGAGTATAGTAAGGCTATGTACGCTTTGTTGTCAGCCATTCAATGTTGTATTGCCATTGGATATGTACCTATTTAAACTTTGAGGTTGGTATCTGTTATAGATATAATATGGAATGATATGATGAGAAATGAATGTGTCCTATTTTTGATTGTGGACGATATAGATAGTATGAAATTTGTGTTATGTTTCTATTTTGGTATTGTATTTTATTGCGTGTGAAGAACATTTGTTATGTTCTTTCGTTTCTGATGATGCATATGATTGGCTGTATATAATCCGTGTACGACTTTCTTCTTATGTTGATGGATGAGTTTGAAATGGTTTGAGTGTGTACCTATTAATGAGTATGAATTAAGATAACAAGTTGATGTTTTTTTGATATGAAATATTTGATTCGATGTGTTTTGTTTTAAAATAGCATGAGTGGTAATGATGTATGAAATATGTGACCTTTTGAAAATGTGTAAAGTGAGAGGGTTTCCGAATATGGATATTTTCAGAGTGACTGAGGTAGGCTTTGTTTCTCCAATCTGCAGTTTCCTGTAAAATAGACAAAGGCATCAAGTTAATGCTAGCACCTAAATCACACAAGGCCTTACCGAAGTAATGTTCTCCTATGGTGCAAGGGATGGTGAAACTGCCAGGATCTTTCAACTTTGGGGGAAGCTTCCTCTGAATGATGGCGTTGTATTCTTTTATCAATGCTACCGTCTCATAATCTCCCAACCTTCACTTTCGTGATAGAATATATTTCATGAATTTGACATAGCTGGGCATTTGTTCCAACGCTTTTGCAAATGGAATGTTGATATGCAGGCTTTTTAAAGATCTCCAGGAATCGAGCAAACTGCTTGTCCGGTTTGTGTTTCTATAGACGTTGTGGAAAAGGTGGAGGTAGAGTAAATTTTTCTCGATCATTTTCTTTAGCCTATTTTTTCCTCCATCTATGGAATTTGCTTGCTGCTTTCTTTTGAAACATCCTCAGTAGACGCCTTGATTCCAACATCTTTGTTGATTTTAGTGTCGCTTTTTCAGCGTGATGGCTTGGCATTGCTTCTTCCCTCTGTTCCTTGGATTTGGTTCTGTGTTGCTAGGAAGGGTACATTGCGGTCTGTAACTCTGAGCATTGGCCAGTTGTCTCATTTGATTCTCTAGTGCCTTTATAGAAGCTGATTAGCTTTGATTCAATGATGCTTGATTTTGAACCATAGCTGCTAAAGTTCCGTATTTTGCTTCTAGCTTTTTCAACTGGGCCAACACTTCTGCTATCCTGGTTCTTTTTCATACTCATGGCCTTTATCTGCTATTGGAATCCTGGTGGTGGATTGTTCCTTTGTCCTGAATGTTTTCCTCTATACGAAATTAGGATGATTACTCCAACCTAGGTTGTAGGTATTGGAATATGGATTGTTTCCCCGTCTGTTGAAATTACTGACATAGTTTGTTTTGCAGTCTTATCATGTTGGTGTAAGATTATGCCTCTGGTATTTCTCCATATGGTGAACTTGTGGATCCAGTATTAATCTTCATGTTAAGAGTTCTAGATTTTTGCAAATCTAATACAGCTTGACATTCATTGTTGTGTTGGCTCATACTTCATGGATTCCTACTATTCGTTGGATCATGCTCATTTCTGTTGGCCATAATGAATTGTTATTGACCATTTCTCCAATTAAGTCCCAGGCTGATCTTCTCCTTTTTTCCATTAATGCTCCTCTACACAGCAGCATCTATTGTAGTTCTCATTAGTCTAAAAAGTCCATTGTAGAAGGTTTGGACTTGTAGCCACTTTGCAATCTCATGGTGAGGATATTTTTGGAGCAATTCCTTGTATCTTCCATGCTTCGCAGAGGGATTCTGAGTCATGTTGCACAAAAGATGTGATGTCGTTCCTCATCTTTTTTGTTCTGGCGGGGGAAAATATTTGCAAGGAATTTGGTGGCAAGAGTGTTCCAAATTGCGATGGAACCTGCTGGTAGTGAATGTAGCCAAGTCTTAGCTTTGTCTTTCAAGGAATATGGGAACACACGAAGTCTCATTGCTTGTTCTGACGCTCGGTTGTAATTGAATGTGCCACGAACTTCCAGGAAGTTGCTGATGTGGGCATTAGGATCTTCAGTTGCACTTCGCCCAAACTGGACTGATTGTTGTATCATATGAATGCATGTTTTGATGTCACACGTATTTGTTGGTAAGGGTGGAAGTACAATACATGATATAAAACCGTCAACCACCGGAATTGTTCTGTCTCGAATGGGAGTTGGTGGTGCAAAATTCCAAAGGTTCAGGTTCTTGATTGTTAATGTTGATCAGTGCTTCTTGGCCTTCTCGCCTTTCCCTTCTCAATTGTCTGATTGTTCTTTCAATTTATGGGTCAAGCAGACGGATTTCAAAGCTTCTGGTTTTTCTCATGTAGTGTTTGAGAACCTGAAACACAAGAAAATAAAAATAATAAGTAAAAACAAATTAGACACAAGTAAAATATCTAACCTCAAAATTAATAATAAAAGATAAAATAAGTCCCCGGAAACGGTGCCAAAACTTGACCAGTGGTAAACACCATACATAACGCAAGCGCATGTATCACTCAAGTAGTATAAAATATATCGATCCCACGATGACTTAATACTATGCTATTAATTTATGAAGCTAATGTCTACGAGTATCTAAATTGATTTGATTACTGTTTGATTGTGTGAATGTTTACTAAGACAAATTATATTACTCAAGACACAAAAATAACCAACTTATAAACCAGTGATATTGGGAATTCAGCACAACCCTAGATAAGGTATTTAGTTACAACACATATCTAGGATTATTAAAACAAACATAAATAAAGAAACATTATGCATTTATTGAATATTAAAAAGGTAAATTAACAATAAAATAAAAATAATGGGTTAGGGGCCACTTTTATTACTTATAATTTAGAAATCTCTATTATTATATATATAATAAATCTGCATTATATTACCAACCGACCATATAGGCGGTATCCTGATTAAGTCCATATTTTAATTAATTCTAATCGACCATAAAGGCGATATCCAATTAAGTCAGGTTAAAATTAATTTAATTAAGTCCAATCGACCATAAGGCGGTATCCCCATTAAGTCAGGTTTTAAGATAAATTATATATTATAACTAAGGGAGATTAATCTAAATTATAATAATCAAAAGCTTCACCTTTCACCCCAGCAGAAAGAAGTTACATACTCATACTTTAAAGTAAAACAAAGAAAGATTTATTGCTTAAAATAAAAATTAAATACAAGAAAGCTGAAAATAAACAAACAAGATATTATTTTCTTAGTATTTTAAGGAAATCCTGAGAAGAAAGTATGAGGAATTCAAATGAAATCGGATTTTATTTATAGGAAAAAATCGACCTTGCGCGTCGTGACGCGTGAAGGGTTGCGTGTCACGACGCGCGTTGTTTTTTTGACACATGTACGCGGCTTTACTGAGATATGACACATGGCACGCGGCTGTCGGTAGACTGAATTATTGGCTCAGTGTCGTGATACGTGAAGGCTTGGCGTCGCTACGCTGACGTCATGCTGATGCAAGGAACAACGCGTGTCGGCAGACTGAATTATTGTGCTGACGTCATAATGACGTAAGTGATGACGTGTTGTCAGGCTGAATTATTGGCTTACGTTATGATGACGTGATGATGACGCACGTGCCGATGTGGCGATGATGAGTGTCGGTAGCATAGTAACTGAGTCGCATCGCTACACAGAAGGTGTGTGCGACGCGACACGAATTTCTATTTTTGCCTTTTTTTTTCCCTTTTTCTCCGTTTTAGCCCCAATTGATTCCATTGAGTCCCAAAATCTTATTTATCTACAAAATAACACAAAGCACATCAAAATATGCACAAAAATCGATAAATTATACAACATATTAAGTCAAAAGGGTGGTAAATATTGATATATTTTCCGCTTATCAATATGCATATACGAATACATACTCATATATATACATTTTCATATTCATTCACATACACAATTTCATATCGTTACAGATTCATACATTTACATACATTCATACATACACATAGACATTAAGCTTATCAAACATTTCACTTTAACACATCAATGCATATATAACAGACATTAAATCATTAAACATATTACTTCATATCATGATAATAAAAAAAGCCATACCTGCGATGTTCGTTTCACTTAACTACATATAACCTTGAACTCTGTAAGGATCATTTCCCGTTACCATTCATTGACCAGATGCTAGACAGATTGGCGGGACAAGAATTCTACTGTTTTCTAGATGGATACTCAGGATACAATCAGATTGTCATCGCCCCAGAATATCAGGAGAAAACCACTTTTACATGCCCGTATGGTACTTTTGCTTTCCGCATGATGCCATTTGGACTCTGTAATGCTTCTGCCACATTTCAACGTTGCATGATGGCCATCTTTTCAGACATGATAGAACAAAGCATGGAAGTATTCATGGATGACTTCTCATTATTTGGAGACTCGTTCGACCACTGCTTGTAAAATCTGGAAAAAGTGTTACAAAGATGCAAAGATACCAACTTGGTACTCAACTAGGAGAAAAGCCACTTCATGGTGCAGGAAGACATTGTCATGGGACAACAGATCTCACAGAAAGGAATCGAGATAGACAAATCAAGGATTGAGACAATAGAAAAATTACCTCCACCATCATTCGTCAAAGGGATTCGAAGTTTTCTCAGGCATGCAGGATTTTACATGAGATTTATCAAAGACTTCTCCAAGATTGCTAAACCTTTGTGCAACCTGCTGGAGAAAAACGTGTCTTTCAACTTCACCAAAGAATGCCACCATGCTTTTGAGATCCTGAAACAGAAGCTGATCTCTGCCTCCATCATAGTAGCATCAGACTGGACGCTTCCATTTGAAGTGATGTGTGATGCCAGTGATTTTGCAGTAGGTGCAGTTTTGGGACAACGCAAAGCAAAAGTATTTCACACCATCTACTACACCAGCAAAACTTTGAATGAAGCACAACTCAACTACACAACAACTGAAAAAGAGTTGCTTGCAGTTGTGTTTGCTTTTGATAAATTTCGCTCCTATTTGCTGGGTCCCAAAGTGGTGGTCTACACAGATCATCTGCAATCAAACACTTGATCGCAAAGAAAGATGACAAGCCCACATTGTTCCGTTGGGTGTTTCTACTGTAAGAATTTGATGTAGAGATCCGAGACAGGAAAGAAACAGAAAATAAAGTGGCAGATCACTTGTCATGGCTCGAAAATGGAGGAACAACTAGCAATGAACTGACAATCAAATAAAATTTTCCAGATGAATAGTTGTTTGCCATCAAGCAGCAGGAAGTCCCATGGTATGCTGACTATGTAAACTACATAGTATCGGGGAAATGGCCGTTGGAATGGACACATCTGCAACGAAAGAAATTCTTCAAAGAAGTGAAGCACTATGTCTGGGATGAGCCGCCTATTCAAATGTTTTACAGATCAATTATTACGGCGTTGTGTTCCACATGAAGAGGTTAATAGTGTCTTGCAGCATTGTCATTTCATCACCATATGGCAGACACTTCAAACAAAGATAAACATGTCCTACAATCAGGTTTGTTCTGGCCCACTCTGTTTAAAGATGCTCATTTATTCATTCTTCAATGTGACAGGTGCCAGAGAACGGGAAATATTTCGAGGAGAAATGAAAGACCTCTTCAAAGCATTCTCGAAGTGGAGATATTTGATGTGTGGGGAATGATTTTATGGGACCATTTGTTCCATCATATGGAAACCTGTACATTCTGGTTGCAGTAGACTACGTCTCCAAATGGGTTGAAGCAACAGTACTACCATCAAATGACTCAAAAGTGGTGTTAAAATTCCTTAAAAAAATATTTTCACTCGCTCCGGAACACTTTGGGCAATCATCAGTGATGGTGGCACACACTTTTGCAACAGATACTTCGATGCACTCCTCTTCAAATACGAAGTTACTCATAAAGTTGCCACTACTTACCATCCGCAGTCTAGTGGTCATGTTGAAATTTAAAACAAAGAAATCAAAAGAATCCTGGAGAAAACTGTTGGATCAACAATGAGAGACTGGTCTACAAAACTAGATGACGCATTATGGGCCTACCAGACAGCTTACAAAACACCCATTGGTATGTCCCCATATCGAATGGTGTTTAGGAAAGCATGCCACATTCCTGTGGAGCTGGAACATAAAGTGTATTGGGCACTGAAGAAGCTAAATCTTGATCTAGAAACAACATGATAGAAATGGCTCCACCAACTGAACGAATTGGAGGAATTTCGCCTTCATGCTTATGAGAATGCCAAATTGTACAAAGAAAAGACCAAGAATTGGCATGATAAAAAAATAGTACGCAGACAATTAGAACCAGGGCAACGGGGGTGTATAAAAAAGTTTGAAACTTAGGAAAGCAACTCAAGGTTGGTCATGGTCAGGTCCATTTTTAATCACCCAAGTTTTACCATATGGAGTCATTGAGCTACATGACCCAACTCTAATGATACATTCAAAGTTAACAGCCAATATGTCAAGCACTATTGGGGAGAATCATTTGAGCAACAAAAAGAAAGTCTCACACTTGCAGATCCAGCCTAACATTCGGGCAATTATGTTTAGCTGACGACATTAAACTTAGCGCTAGCAGGGAGGCAACCCATGCAATTTTTATATATATTGAGAATTGGTGTGTTTCAAAGGTATTCCTAGTGACATTCGTTGGATAATTGAAGCACGAGTCCGATTGACAGGTGAGTCATCTGACTCTTTTATTTCATTTCTGCTTGGTTTAGGAAAAAGCACTTATGCTAAGAAAAGAAGCGCTAAAGGATTAGGTGTTTGCTATAAAAATGCACGATGTACATTAATACCTGTTTTCGTTCTTTAGAAATGGTGTCTGATAACCGCGAGGATAAAATAAAATTCATTAGGGATGGCATGAGTAAGGAGTCTTTAGATGACATATCATTGACTCTTGAGACGCATCCATTTAGATATGTGTATCATGTGATTCGCATTTTACATACACAATTTCGAAAAGAAAGACAACAATTGAGTCTCGAAAATCTGACTTTAAAATACCCTGATTGCCAATTTATAAGAAAATTGGATGGGAAGCTTGTCTTTGACATATAGATGTCATTCAAGCTGTTACTTCTGTACATATTATTATTTCTTTGTCTTTAACTAATAATTGTGATTTGTTTTGTTATTTTCTTTTATTCACCGACAGGATCCAGACTTTTTAACTTTCATGATTTATTTTACTGTTTAGCTAATAATTATCATTTGGCAGATACCGGTGCTATTATTACTCACCCTTTTTCAAGATCTATAAATTATGCTCGTCATTACACTCTTGTAATCATCCAGATTTGAGAAAATAATATAAAAAAATGGAAGCAAATTCAAGAAGACGAGTTGTTAACATCTGTGTATTTTGCGGTACTAGTTCTGGTTCTAAACCAGAATTCGCTGAAGCAGAAAACGAATTGGGTAGAGTCATGGCTGAGAGAAATATGCACTTAGTATATGACGGTGGCAATCTTGGACTAATGGGGTATGTTTCAAGGGCGCCGTACAGGAAAGAGGTAGTCAAGTTTTGGGAATCATCCTAAAATCTTTGGCAGAGTCGAATCTTATCGGACAATCAAACGGAGAGGAATGCATTGTGCCAGGTATGTCCGAACGACTTGTTGAAATGATTAACCGTGATGATGCTTTTATTGCTTTGCCAGGTGGCTTGGGCACGATGGAGAGTGCTATCTTGGTCGAACTTGAACATACACCATAAACCAATTGGACTGTTTAACGTTAATGGATTTTTTGACTTTCTTTATGTGTTTCTTGATGATGCCCGGAGAAACGGGTTCCTTTCAAAACCTGTAAAAGATATCTTCTTCACTGCCAGAACAACTCATGATTTAATTGACCAACTTTTAGCCTTTGAACCACAAATTGACCCTATCATTTCCAAGATAAACTGGTTTGATAATGATCGTGGTAAGAAACGTCGGATAAATTTCGACCTTAACCGTTAGTTTTCTTTTTAAACGTAGAATTCCATGCTAATCAGGTACTGTATTCTAAACTCTTCTTCTTTTTAGATATGGTGATGTCTCAATTGGTGAGAATGTCTCTAGTTAGCTGTATTAGTACCTGTTTGTTTTCCTTGGTTTTTAGTCAAAAATTCAAAAATTAAAAAAAAATATATAAAAACATTTATTATTTTTAACTTGACTAATCAGATGGAATGGTGTTTGAGATAGTTGTGTAAGGAATTTTCACTCCTAAGATGTATCTCAACCTATTTCGTAACAAGTTAATTTTTATTTATTTCCTTTTAAATTATTTAAATTTGTGAATTCTCCATAATACTAACTAAATTGGATTTTCATATGCTCATTTGACAGGTATTATCAACATGCATGGTAACATACAAACATGAATAGTAAGTGAAAAGTTTGTAATATTCAATGCTCTAGTTTATTGGAGGAAGCATCTGAAAGTGATGGAATAAAAAAATTGTATATAAAATAATTATCCATGCTTTACTTAGTAACCGGGCGTCTTGCCTCAGAAAGCAGAGATTATTCGGGTCAAATGGTAAAAGCTTGAGTTAATAATAATAAGTTTCTACTTAGTAACTTGACGTCTTACCTCAGTAAGTAGAGATTGTTCGCGTCAAACAATAGAACTTTAAACATCTGAAATTTGAGTAATAAAGTCTGTAGGGGTGTCTTAACTCCTAGTGCACTAAAGCCAACTGGTTTGGGAGTCACTGGCTCAAAGCTCGCTACAAGGATTGAAGATGTTATTTAAAAAAAAAAATTCATTGCCAAAAATGTGTGAATTCTGATATAACTTTAGGAAAAAATATTACTCTCTTTTCAACTACACTCATGAATATTGTGGGTACAATGAATTGATTAATACCTTGTTCACTTGTTGATTGTGTTTATGGAGAATGGTAAAAATAATCAGAGAATTTACTTATTTGGCATTTTAGAAAGAAAGAAAATAACTATTAACTTGGATAAGAATTTCACTTGTTTAGTCACTAACTTATTTTGTGTGTTAGATTGTACATTTGATTGACGTTTGTAGGTATCGTCGCTGTAAGCCCTCACGAGACTATAACTCGTCCACTAGGGACTTCTAGGGGTTTAAAAGGCTTGTTGCATACGCTAAATGCAACTGTGATCCCTACGAAATCTTAGTTTAATTTTATTTAAAGTTGCTTATTGTATTTTATTTTTTGCTCGAGGACTAGTAAAATGTTAGGTTTGAGGGTGTGATAAGCGGAAAATATATCAATATTTACTGCCATTTTACTTAATATTTTGTATAGTTTATCGAGTTTTGTGAATATTTTGATGTGTTTTGAGTTATTTGTAGACAAATAAGAATATTTTGATGTGTTTTGTGTTATTTTGTAGATAAATAAGAATATTTTGATGTTTTTTGTGTTATTTTATAGATAAATAAGATTTTGGAACTCAATGGAATCAACTTGGGGCTAAAACGGCGAAAAACGGACAAAAATGGCAAAAATAGAAATTCGCGTCGCGGCGTGCACACCTTCTGCATCAGGACGCGACTCAGTTACTATACTGCCGACACTCGTCATTGCCAAGTCATCGCCACATCAGCACATGCATTATCATCTCATCCAATAATTCAGCCTGACGACACGTCATCATGATGTCAGCATAATAATTCAGTCTGCCGACACATGTCATTCTTTGCGTCAGCATGACATCAGCATTGTGACGCCAAGCCTTCACGTATCACGATGCCAAGCCAATAATTGAGTTTGCCGACAGTCGCGTGCCAAGTGTCAACATCTCGGCAAAGCCGTGTACACGTGTCAAAAATCAACGAGCGACGCGACGCACACGGCTGAATTTTACCTATAAATAGAAGTTGATTTTATTTGAATTCTTCATATTTTCTTCTGGGAATTTCCTTAAAAATACTAAGAAGATAGTATCTTGTTTGTTTATTTTCAGCTTTCTTATATTTAATTTTTATTTTAAGTAATAAATCTTTCTTTGTTTTACTTTAAAGTATTAGTAGGTAACTTATTTCTGGTGGGGTGAAAGGTGAAGCTTTTATTATTATAACTTAGATTAATCTCTCTTAGTTATAATTTATAAATTATCTTAAAACCTGACTTAATAGGATACCGCCTTTATGATCGGTTGGACTTAATTAAATTAATTTTAATCTGACTTAATTGGATACCGCCTTTATGGTATGTTGGAATTAATTAAAAATCTGACTTAATCAGGATACCGCATATATGGTCGGTTGGTAATATAATGCAGATTTATATATTATAATAAGGGAGATTTCTAAATTAGAAGTAATATAAGTGGATCCCTTAACCCCCAATATTTTATTTTATTGTTAATTTTACCTTTTTAATTTCCAATTAGTTGCATAATGTTTTCTTTATTTATGTCTTTAATAATCCTATATATGTGTTGTAACTAAATATCTTACCTAGGGTTGTGATGAATTCAAATATCACAGGTTTATAAGTTGATTATTTTATGTCATGTGTAATATATTGGTTTATTTATTGAGTCATAATCTTAATGCTTCTTATTAATTGGCCACTAATAAGATTGATTTGGTAAATTTAAAATGAACTTGACGAAGAGATTTTAGGTTTCAGCCTTAGACTCAGTAGCTCACGATCTCACCTTAGGGTAAATTTCCCTTAGGGTAGATTTCCTTCAATGATAGACATATATCTATTGGGCGAGGGTAGCCACAATTGGAACTTAATCTTAATGAATTTAGAGTTTCTTAGTTAACATAGACATATGATTAATTGGGTTACTTTGGTTGTTTGCATCTGACCATCGACAGAGGCATTTGCATATTTTCGTGTTTGATGAACGGAAAATATATCACATTTTACCGCTCCTTTGACCTAATATTTTGTTTAGTTTCTCGGGTTTAATGAATGTTTTGTGTTGTTTTGTAGATAAATAAAGTTTTGGGAAGCAATGGAATCAAATCATAGTCAAAACAGTGAAAAATGGACAAAAAGGGCAAAATAGTTATTTTGGCGTCGCGACCGCTAACATGCGCCGGATACTGCTAAATTGCGCCGGACACGTGTCAAAATCAGAGAAGTATACTATCTTGCGCACTTTCTCACATATGCCTGCCACGTGTCAACATCACAGCAAATCTGCTAACGTGCGCCGGACATGTGCGCCATCATATACTGCTGACACTAAGTGTGCCACATGTCATCATCCGATTGGACCGCATCAACCGCGTGCCATGTGTCTACCACGTGTCATCCACATGTCTACCACGTGTCCGACACGTGTCAGCCACATCAGCCTCATGCCGAGTCAACCTGCCACATGTCAACCACATCACCATCCGCGAATCACCTTTCGCCACGTGTCAACATTTCATTGGACCGAATAAACCGCGTGCCACATGTCAGCATTCTATTGGGCCGACAGATTACGCGTGCCACGTCATCAGACAGCTGTGCAAACCGTGTCTGCCGCGTTACCACATCAGGCGTCGCGACGCACAGACCCTTGCGCATCGCGACGCGCCGAGGGAAAATTTCCCTATAAATTCAGTTCGATTTCATTTTTTGATTTGCATGCTTTCCTTAGGTTTCTATAAGGAATTTAGGGATTGCATCTTGTTTGTATTTATTTTCAGTATTTTAATTATGTATTTTTATTTTTAGTAATAACAGTTTTAGTATTTTTATTTTCTTTTATGTTTTGTAGTTAAATTTCGCTAGGGGAAGGGTGAAACATTTAATACGATTAACTAGGTCAATCTCACTTAATTATAATATACGAATTATAATATAACCGGACTAATTAATGACAAACTATGATACCGCCCATATGGTCGATTTAAATATAAATTACTTTACCGTCTATATGGCTGGTATTTATGTGACAGATGATTACCGCCTATATGGCTGGTGTAATTGGACTAAATTAGACTACCGCCTGCATGGCTGGTTTTATATGTTTGACATTATTAATTCCTGAGCAAGTAGAACTAATAGTAATTTATATATTATAATAAGTGAGATTCTTAGGTTTGAAATGTTAAATGTGGATCCATTAACCCCATCATTTTATTTTGGGGAAAGTGATGAAACACAATATTAACATGCTTAATAATTGATTTAATTATATTATGGTAATACTTTAGTTGTTTATTGGATCTTAAGATTAATGCTTCTTCTTGCCTGATCACCAATAAGATTGATGTAGTAAACTTAAAATGAACTTGAAAAAGAGATTTTAGGTTTCATCCTTAGATTCAATAGTTCACGATCTCCCTTAAGGATAGATAACCCTTAATATATTTCCTTATAGGATAGATATATACATGTGCATCTGACCATCGACTGAGGCGTTTGCATATCTTCGTGTTCCAGGTTAACAGACTAATTTATTTCACATGTATAAGAAAATCAATTCATCATTAGAATAATATTGTGTGGAGTCATAACCCTAGATGTTTGTGTCTTTTGTTTATTTTCCTTAGTATTTTCTTTTGTGTTTTTAGTTATTTATTTATTTCGCAAATCCACATTCAACCAACCAAAAGCAATCATTATCTTCTCCCTTTAATTAGATACTTGTAAACATTTAGCATCAATAATTAATAACAACAATAGAAATTAAGTCCTCGTGGGATCGATACTTTTATACTACTTGAGCGATACGTGCGCTTGCGTTATACGTGTGTGATCACGCCGATCAAGGTTTTGGCGCCGTTGTCGGGGACTTATTTTTCTTGAGTTATTAATTTTGAAGCTATCTAATTTACTTGTATCTAATTTTCTTTATTTTTATCTGTAATTTTTATTTCTTACTTTTGTTTTCAGGTGGTTGAAAAATGGAACATTATTGGGCGATTGAAAGATTACGAGCTTTACTAGAAGAAGATACACCCCAAATCAGGGAGCAACAGTCCGGTTTTCTGAGGCCCGTTGTCCAGCCCAACAATTATCACTGGATGTCAGAACCAAACAATACTACATTTTCTCAATAGAACGCAATGGGGAGATATGAAATATGCGACGGTAACCACCCGAGCGATCAATGTATATACCTTTCAGGGTGGTAGAACTATCAGAATCATTCAAAGTATGAAGAATCAGTATTTTTTACTGAACCACATTTTCCATCTTATCCACCATCCACCTACGATCTTCATCAAGAACCAGAACCATCAGAGGAAGATTAGTTTATTCACATGCTCAGAGATTGGCTCGGGGAACATGAAGATCAATTTGATGTACAATTTCAGAGTCAAGCGGAATCCATACAGAGAATGACAGATCAAATTAGACAATTAACAGAAAACTTAAATTACATATCTCAATGAGCAGATGAAACCGATTAAGCCTCCGAGTACCAAAGATATCACGATGACATCTTAACAGAGGAAGAGGCTGAGCAGTATCAACAATCTGAGGTATTAGTTCATGAGCCTGAACCAACAAAGTTTCAATTTGATTTTTATTATTCGGACTCTGATGAAGAACAAGAACCAGAGTTGTTTGTACTAACTATAAATGAGGATGAAACTCTGTATCCTCATAATGAAGATCTTGGAGCATGCATTGTACTGATGTTTGAAGAAGAGCTACCTGAGCCAGTCATTTCAACCACAGAGGATGAAGACCTAAAATCAGACACATCTTTACATCCATATGTTGACACTTATGGAGCATGCATTTCACAGATGACAGATGAAGAGCTGAACGTGGAAATTCTGAAATATATGTGAAGAAAAAATGGAGGAAGATGCACAAATGGAGGAGCAAATGATTGATCATATTGAAGATCTCATACATTCAAGAGAAACATCACTGTTTTGGGGAGTAAAAATCAAAGGTATCGCCCAAAAGCTTGACATAATGAAACTCCCATTCAAAGTCAAGCACCATACGAGACCTCCTGATTTTCTTTCTTTCTTTTCAGGATCCACTGGAGCGACAAAGATTAAAAAGGTGGCACGAGCACTGAATGAGACAAAATTCATTTTGCCACTTTACCATTGGAAGAAAACCTTCAAAAATAACGCTCACGGGATTATCTTTAATCGGACATCCAAAACCACGCTGAAGCCTCATTGACAGATGGACTTCAGAAACGTCTAGCTGAAGAAGAAAAATTTAGCGCAAATAGAGAGGCAACCCATGCAATTTGTTGTAATTTTTGTTTTCATATTTTATGTATATATGTTGTTGAATTTTTAATATTATGTGTTATTTTTGCATGGAAAAATATAGACGGAGTATTTTAGGCAAAGCAAACCAGTGAAAGCGGGATTATCACATAATAAGTTTGACAAAATCACGAAGTTAAAAATTCAATCCAGAAAAAGCGGCGGAGTAAGGAGTCAACTCTTGATACACGTCCCAGTGGATTTATTCTTCAAAAGACTCGATTTTGGCAACAAAAAAAATCTCGTGTCGCGACATGTATAACTCAGAGTGTTGTGACTCGCTAACCTAAACACGGAACCCTCATCTTTAGGGTGTAGCGTCGCGACGCAGGAACAAACTGCGCGTCGTGACGCGCACGTGATATCAGGCCACAAAACGGTGGCCACCACATCTTCTTTTCATTTCCATACATTCATCTTCTTCGTTTCTCTTCGTATTTTCTTCATTTTCCTTCAACCAAAACTCGATTTCACCTTCAAATCTCTCAATCCAATATAATAAATCTCCAAATCTTCCATTTCCCCTTCATTTTTCTCATATTCCATCGGTTTCTCTCATTTTCTTTTTCATTTCCTCTCTCAACCAAACACCCAAAACTCACTGAATCACGCACCAAACCTCCATAAGTACATGAATCATTCGGATTTGGGGCTCTTCATCACGATTTGGGTATTCTGTTTCCTTTTTTAAATATTTTTTTTGGTATTTCCGAATAAAAAAAAAAATAGTGCATTTGTGTGTGTTTGTGGCTTTTGAAATTGGTTAATTTCGTAGAAATTGGGGCCGAAGTTGTGAAGGTGGTGAATTTTGTAGTGTTAGTTTAGGTGAATTTTGGTAAATATTGAAAATTTAGGGGAGGTTCTGTCAAATTAGTTCAAAATTTTAAAAATTGGAAATGGCCCATAAAAGAACAAGAACCTGAGCGGCAGCCGAACCAAGTTTCGATGCAACAAAGTTTGTATCGGCAGCTGCTGAGCGTATTGGGTTTCTACTATAGTCCCGAGATCATTCAAGCATAGAAATCATGTGAATACTCATAAGAAGTATGGCAGAATCATACTTACAATGATCGGCTTTTGCGATGCGAGGAACAACAAAATTTCTTCAAGCTTTTCCTCCAAGGTTCTCACGGCTTTGGCCTCCATTCAAGCTCCAAGCTTTAAGATGAGATTCCATGCCTATCACCTTCGTAAGACTCCTAATGTGTGCTAGCACCTTGGAAATTTTGCCACAAAATTCCCTTAAGTTTTTACATGCTCTCGGCATTGAGAGAAAATGAGAAGAAAGAAAATTGGCCCAAGGCCGAAAAATGGAAGAATGATGGAGAAAGAGTTTTCTTTTGTTTTCTTTTGTTTTCTTAAAACAATCATGAAAATTCAATTACCAAAATTTTGGTATATGGCTTTCAAAAAGTCAAACCAATTTGGAGCCAACATTTCATTAAATGCCACACACCAACCAACATCATGAATAGTGACTGCATGTCACTCACCAAAAAGGTGACTTGACATCAATCACTAAAGTGAAAAGTGATGTGACTCGCGATGTGACTTGTGGGCCGCACTTGAATTCGAAATGTGAGTGGGCCCGCAAATACTCCCGGGCTCGGGTTCGCTAATTCCGAATTAACGAATTTTCTGTTGCGACGTAATTAAATCAATAGAATTAAATAATTATGCCTAGCAAAATTACCATTCACATTGCTAACGAATTAATTCTAAATTAACTCGTTCGCCCGAATTAAAATCCAATTTTAATTCCGCGTCGAAATCCAATTTCGTATAATATATCGAATATATTATTTTATCGATTAATTACAAATTAATCGTTCTCTCTCTTTAAATAATATTTTATCCTAGATAAAATATCTCCGTAATTAATCCCAGATTAATTTTCTCCTCTATTAATTAATCCCAGATTAATAATGTGCGAGTCATACGTCATCGGTGAATCTTCGGAAGCGACCCATGAGATCCCCGGATATATTGGCAGTAAATCCGGTCGTCGGACTATCCGAACACGTACGTAACTAGTACTACGTTTTTACCGATTTACAAGACATGGTTGGCTTATAGCAAAGCACCGTGCCTACCCAATTCTCCAGAAATATTCATAAAGGAATATATAATCTTTATCAGGCGTAGTATACGTAGTATTGCATATTGCGATCCAGCATCGGATGTCACGTGCTAGGCCTGGGGCTGGAATTGTGTCTGCCCTGTACGAAGCAAATATCGGATCTCTGGTAACTATCTCTATAATCAGATAATCATGACCTAGTCATATTATCCCGATGACTGCAGTAATACGAGCATCAGTTTTGTATCCTACGTGATCATCATCTCCATTATGACTGGAGTGATACTTCTGTCTTGAAATCACACCCAATACACTATGATTCTCAATATACCCAGAAGAGGCGTGCACAGAACATGTTAAAGCCCTGGACGACCAAAACCAAAGTATATTGATTGTCGCAAGTATTAGCGGTGCAAGTCTCAGGTTAAGACCAAATACACCTACCCTGATTCGGACTTCCATAGACACATAGTCATACTACCAATGGAATTCTGAGGGGTCTATCCAGAGAGAAGCTGTTTATGTACCATCGGTAAACACAACCTCCTATTACACTTGCATGAGTATCATATACCCAAATATATGAGAACTATGTCGTTATGCTCCCACAACGCGCACAAGTGTAATACTAGTCTATTCTGCATTATCGATGTCCAATCTCGATAATAACAACTAGGGATATTTAATGATTAAACCTTCATGGATTGATACTGTCTCATATCATCTCAATCCGGAACTAATCATAAGGACCTTTTATTATTTATATATCTTGGTAATCTAATTACAAATGATAAAAGAGCAATTTCCTTTGTCACATAGTTAATTTGTACAACAACACCATGATCTGTACAAGAGTGATGCTATGGGTCATAATTGTCCAACAATCTCCCACTTGGCCTATAGCCAATCACTCAAGTGTCCTACACCCGAACTATGTACGGTTCGCTCAAACTTCTGCTGAGAAAATACTTTCGTCAGCGGATTTACAGTGTTATCATCTGATGCGATTTGTTCGATCATCACATCGCCACGATGTATGATCCGAACGAATCAGATGAATATTTGAAGTATTTATTTGGATCGTTGATGAGACCATTAATTCTTTAACCTGTGTTGTAGCCTAGCTCAGTTACTAACAGAACTACTCCTAATCTGATTAGGATTATTATCAATCCAAAAGGCTTCTATTGCTGCCTCAGCTGCAGTAATATTCCGCTTTTATTGTTTATTCAGTAACATAGTATCTTGCTTGGAAGATTTCCAGCTCACTGTTCCGTTATTCAAACTGTATAGTACCTTTGTTACGACTTATAGTCGTTTATATCGGTTGGGAAACTTACAACGGTGAACCCAGTCACTTCAAGTTCTCATTCTCTATAGTATAAGAAAACATCCTTAGTTCATCTAAGATACTTAAGGATATTCTTAACATCAATCCAGTGACTATCACTTGGATTGGCCTGATTGTGACTCCATATGCTCAAAGCATATGAGACACCAGGTCGCGTACATTTATCAATGTATGGTTTCTCGGATAGTACCAACAACTTTTAGATCTATCCCATAGATCCTTATTCCTAGAATAAATGTTGTTCTCCAAGAATTCTACGGAGAATTTTCATGAAAGCCAAGCTTTCACCGACTGTAATATGGGAATATCATTTCCAAGAAATGACATATCATCATTTTTAGGACAATCACTGTCATTGCGCTCCCACTAACCTCCTTATATACACAAGAATTATTCTCGTTTTGAATTAAATCATATACCATTATGATTACATCAAAACGATAGTTCCAAGAACTCAATACTTGCTTCAATCCATAAATGGATCGAATTAACTTGCAAACCTTGTTTGCTCGTTTTGGTACGACAAAACCGTTAGGATGTTGTAAACATCCTCCAAAAGATTTCCGTTAAGGAAAGCGGTTTTGGCATTCAACTGCCATATTTCATGAATGAAACATACAGCATTAGCAAGCATTGTCCAAATGGATTTAACCATGACAACGAGTAAAAGGTTTCATCGTAATCGATACAATGTTGATAATAATACATTTTCGCTACAAGCCTAGCTTTGTACGTTCGTATGTTTCCATCCATGTGTGTCTTCCTTGAAGACTTATATAGTACCAATAGGCACAATGCCTTCCGGTACAACAATCAGTGTCCAAACTTGGTTGGTATACATGGAATCAATTTCGGACTTCATGGCACTTTGCCATAATAGAGAGTCGATACCTTGTATCACTTTCTCATACGAATTCAGTTTGTATTCCTCAATAAGATTGACATCTTCATAAGGTGAGATCAGAAACCCATACCCCATGTTGTTTTCTGACTCTCTCCGACTTACGCGGTTCTTGTGTATTCGAAGATTATTGGTACAGTTTCATCATTGATGAACTGTTTGTGTTCCATTAAGGAATCGGTGCTTGGAACAATATTACTCTGATTTTCATCGAGGTTTACTTCCCTCCCACTTACAACTGCATAATGGTATTCCTCTTAAGAAAATCGCATGGCGAGCAACAATTACATTGTTCTCTTGTCAGTTGTATAAGTACTATACTTTGGTTACCCTAGGATAACCCACAAATTAGGCACTTATCCGATTTGGGTTCTAGTTTGGTATCATCCAAACATATGCCCATCATTCCCAAATTTTCAGGAATGAGAAAACCCGGTTTCTTTCTTGTTCATATCTAATATGAAATCTGTCAAACAGATTTTTATGGAACCTTATTCAAAATAAGTTTTGCACTGATTAATGCGTATCCTATGAAGGAAATAGTAGCTTAGAGCGACTCATGATTAACCTTATCATGTCCAACAAAATTTGGTTTCTTTGTTCGGACACACCGTCAAATTGACGTGTTCCGGGAGGAGTCCTCATTGAAAGAATACTATACTCTTTCAAGTATTTGAGAAACTTATTGCTTAATTATTTTCCATCATGGTCCA